>CP135565.1:4224415-4304153 GCA_032401905.1 Swietenia macrophylla
AAGGATCCACAAAAATAATAACCCTATGGATATGGACTTGCTGATTGCTGTAAATATAAACCGGCTAGAAAATATACATTGGCTTCCTGCATTTTATTTCGTGCTACAAGATCGGCCAGAAACTCCCAGCACCAAGCATAAATACATGCACAAGCAAAGCAGCTATCATGCTCTTTGTTATCAGCTTCTGGGGAATATTTCTTGGTGAACTGTTGTCACTTAGCTGCCCAGCATTTACAAATTCGCTTCTACCAGTATTGGAAGTTGTAGATACATTCACCGACATTGAACCTAATTACATAAATTTAAAAACAAGTTTTTTTCATTACATTACACGTGTGAACTAAGACAGTAATATGCAAATCTACTTGTTTCCTTAACACATAATATAAAGATTGAATTGAAATATGCTAAAAGATGCCTCCACGTTAGTTTGTGACAATATTATGGAAAAACAAAAGAAACACAATTTTATGTATCAAATTCATGCCAGATTCAAGAGATAATTGAAACTTACAATCATAGTTAGACCATCCAATTTGTTGACCAGCCAGATCGTAAACAAATATTTTGTCTTTCAGAACTAGATCTGCAAAAATAAAGAAAACAAGAGTTGGTCAAGCTCAAAATACAAAGATAAGAAAACATAAAAGGATCCAATGTAGAAGAGTTGAATTGTCAGGGAGACACTAGCTAGCAATCATAATATTGGAATTTTCTGGTCATGCAGTTTGAAAAACATGTTAAAAATCAGAAAAGGGGTATCAATATGTTCCTAATTTCTTTGAGTTCCAAGAAAGCCATAGTTTGGCAATGATGATAAAACGATGAACACTTCCTTGTATAAGATCCTGACAACAGCAAACAAGCAAAAAACCCAACTAATTAACTAAAAGATTGATAAATGCAGAACAACAGAGGGCTTCATACCAGAAGCGTAATACACAAGGATTTTTTTTTCTTTTAAAATTTTTCTTCCAAAGGGAACTGTAAGAACTTAACAGTAAAATCTCACAAGAAACCAGTAAAGTGCGCAAGGATTTCATTAATGTATCAATGGGAAATAAGACATGGAAACTCCTCCTGGATCTAGGAAAATAAGAGAAAAATGTCAGGAAGATAATACAAATATCCCTCCTTTCTAAAGCATCTTTACTAAACTTTCTCATTTTCTCTTTTTTTTAAATCAAAACTAAACTTTAAGTATGCATCATGGGACCTGTGTATTAATTAAGATACATAAATCAGGACAATAAACAATCAGCCATGACCTTTTGACAATCTACTGACATTATCTCTTCAGGTCAAACAAAAAATTTAAAAGGAACCATCTATATATATATATATATATATACAGAGAGAGAGAGAGAGAGATGACACATAATCAAACTATAAAAGCAAAAATGGAAAGATTTTCTCTTTGGTATGAATACCTCCCAAGATTGTTTGACCCTGAATTTTTTGAAAGCCAATGCACCATGTAGCAGCACCACCCTGCAAAGGCAAACCCATCTCAGTTAGGGATTCGGTATATTCAACTGACATTCTGCATAATGTGATCCAAATAACATCATAAGATTTGTATATATACCACTTTGCCAACAGATTCACTTATTAACAAATAGATATGAACAGTGACATAGCCCAGAAAAAAAAAAAGTTCATCCTCTGGCAGAATAGCAAGAAATGGTCATAGAACATATGGGACAGCACACTAGCAATTACAAAGAATCTACCATATATTAGTCTGTTGGAGAACAGTTTTAGTAGAAATTCGTATCCTACAAAATAGACATTGGGTTGCTTAAACGAGATGAAAAATAAGATTAAAGAAAATTGAAAAATTCAACACAAAATGGAAGACCCCAAAAACTTTCATATCGATGTGGAACATTGGATTTAAGCAAACACATGGATAAACCAACATAAGAATAATGACACAAACAGGAGAAGTGAGCACTGGAATAAAATTTGGATCAAACAAGAACTAAGTCATCCACTTAACTGTCTAAAAAAAAAGCTGTTGGAGAAATAGTTCAGTGCTCGCAGCTGGAATTTTCCACCACATTGCACCATTATTACAGGTAAAGTGGAGAATGCAAGGTCAAAATAAAGAAATGAAAATCGCATGGAGAAAACAAACCAAAGACAAAATAAATTCAGTAAACTAAAAGACACACCCTCAACATTGTTTTAGATTGAACAAATATGCATCAATATGAAAGATAATATATTTATGTACGGGGTGTATTGTATTACATATATCATGCCGTTATGTTTATGGTAAGCTTAGCAACCTCACCACAGAATTCTGCTGTATAAGGTAGTCTTGCGGGTTTAAAATCAGGGAAGCACCGCCAGCAAAGTTGAAGCTAACTCGAGGAAATATGTCCCCAATACTGTACACAAGAAAAACACATATATTAGAGTTATATTATCTCAGAAGAGGGTAACAATTGAAAAGAAACGAAACAATTAATCAGGAAAGTGAACCTGGTGGTGATTATAAAACACCAACTTCCCTTGAAAAGAACTGGTTGCACAGATGGTGGAACAGAACTTGTTATCTGCACAGAAAGAGAATAAGTATTCTTCAATCTTTGCTATGGTTATATTTCCCATTTTTCATAGTCCACAGATCTCCCTTCTCATTTGTCAAAATAAATAAATAAATAAATAAGACCAAAAACAAAAGCACATCTAATAATTGCTTAAGAATATCCACATTCAAGTTCAAACTTTTTCATTAGAAAATCAAAACTTTGCTTGCTGAAACATACAGCATTGACTAGAGGATCATAAGCAGCTTCAGTAAGGTATGCCAAAGTTGTCCCAGTATCAACTATGGTTCCTTTGTTGCTTGATGTTGCAAATGCTGAAGGGTCAATCGGCAGAATCTGGTTGTTGACAGAAATGCTCTGAAGATTCAGATTATAATGAGGCCTGAAATTGTGTACATATGATTGGGTAGTCAAATTTGCATTAGTCAATTATTTTAATTTTCAAATCCTCATGGATTCAACAAAAATTGACAAGATCATGATTAACATGTTGGAATCAAAATGAGACATGCATAAGTTGCATGACAATTCATGTATTATTTGACATATGAAGAACTCCAAATGTTCAAGAGACAAGATTCCACATGTTGCCCACAAATCTATCTGCTTCTATGAAATTTTTTCAACACAAGTAGGGCCATCATTTCTAACTTTTTTGTTTAGCTTCTTTCCTTTTTTGTTTTCTCACTGAAACAATATTATTATTATTTTAGAACAATAAGATATTCTCACTGAATCTCCTTTACATGAAACAATATGTTTATTTCATTCGCTGGAATAATAATTCTCTTTCAACATTGACACATAAAGGTAATCAGGAACTAATGACAGGATGTGTCAAAGAGTCCTAAAAATGGTTAATCAAAACTAATAAACTTGTGTTGTCACAAGATTTGTAAACAGAAACATGGAAACAGATCAAATTTGAGTGTCTATTAACATATAACTGCCTCCAAGCATCAGATAACAAATATGAAGTGCTACCAACAATTTCACAGTAAGTAGCATTTCCACATAATAGAGATTGCCTCAAAACGCCAAAGAAGTCAAGGGAAGGGCTAAGCTTAATAACAACTCTATTAAAGATGACTGGATAGACATAATATATCAACTTAGCTACAATTTCCCTTCACTAGTAATTTTCTCCCAGCCCTCCAGCTTAGTCTACATTTATGCAATTTTGATTATAGACTCACTTCAAACCAAAATATAATTTCAAATTTCACAAGTTACTACTTACTAGTCCCAAATCATATGAATGGAAAAGCCAATTTTACATAGTTTTTACTGTTCAAAATGTATGTTGAACTTTTTTAAGCCAGCAAGATGCTATTGAAACAATTACCACAAAGTTGTATGAAAAAAATACAAGTGCACTGCTAGTTCTAACCACACAAGGCATGTCTGTTCTCAATTCTTTTGATTAAAAAGCAAAGGATGAAAATCCATAACAGTAGAGTAGATGATTGGGACCTATGATAGAAAGATGTGCAGAACTGCACACACAATGATAGAGGCCAAAAAGAAACAAGTGTTAATGCATCAAACCAAAACCAATAACTATCTGTTTTCACAACTGACAGCAAAATTCTATTCAACGAAATAAACAGGAGATGAAATTAATAGTTTGCTGTAATGAAAACAACATACTGGGATGGGACGAGTGGAGAATAAACTATATTTGGTTCCATAATCTCACCAAGAACCAATATACCCCCGCCGCTATTATCTCCTCTTAAGCAGTGGGAGAACACTCTTGGTGTTAGACCCTGCGAAGAAAGCTGTGAGATTACAGACATAGCCTGTTGGCCAAACCCAAAGATCCCATCAACTGCTCTATCAGACCTTGTCAAGTCCCCAGTTTGCATGGTGCTACACCTGTTCCACAATATGCCTATTAAGATTAATTTCCAAGTTTATTCTAACAATAAGGCACAAGTAAAGAAGAATCTATTAAAGTTGGCTGATTCTTTCAGCTCACCCAAAGAGAATTTGAGCAGAAGAATTTGTATTCAAAGAACCCTCAAGAATAGTGTCTAAGTGCAACAAATCTGATACATAATAGCCTGAAGTCCCACTGCCATCTCCGTATTGGAACGTGTAACTGCACTGATTGCTCTGTGCTGAACAGCCGGAATCTGCAGAATCAAGTCCTAAACTACATCTTTGGTCTGAACAAGAGATCAATGAAGCTGTTGATGAGCTCCTAGGATCAAAGAAATCGAGCTGAATCTGTTTGAGAAGCAAGTAACACAGTTGAAAAATTTTTAGAACACAATTGTTCCTATTGTTTATAAAATTTTGACAAATTGGCAATAAATAGAAAGTTCACAGTTAAGGAAAAGCAATTTTACTTGGAGTCCACTTGTTCCTGGGCAGCCGCTGCAGGAACCGCAACTGACCCACAAAACATCACTTCCAGTATCAATCTGCACATGAAATTCTCTTGGTGGAGAACCCAATTGCACTTTTGTATAATAAAGCCTAAAAAACCACAACCAAAAAAAAGAAAAAAACCAGCATAGCCAACAAAAGAACAAAATTTAATCTGAGTATGAAAGAAAAATGTTGCATAACCATAAATTCCAGTGAAAATGAAAATCTATATCTACGAAACAAAACAAAAGCCAAAGAAACAGATAAGAAAAATAAAATAAACTAAGTTGAGAGACAAACAGCATAAAAATTAAACCAACTTTGACTATAATTACAGAACATCAAAAAAAATCCCATTAATTTTAAACTCAACTTACTGAAAAAAAAAAAAAAAACCCAGTCAAATGCAAACTAGCAACACATCAAAAGCCATATATTTCTGGAAACCAAAAAATTTTTTAAAGAAAAAAATAAACAAATTTACCCAACAATAAACGGATCGAAAGTCCCTTCAACAAGAAAATCAACAATCGCACTTGAAGTCTCTAACAATCTGCCATGCCTGATCCTGTCACGAGCTATGAGCTGACGTAACTCCACTTTGTGACTCGGCGGAATAGCCCTTTCAAGCGTCAAAGTAGCCGCGAAGTGACAGAACACTGCCGCCACCGGCAAAAGCAAGACAGAGATTAAAATTTCAAGAGGAAACATCGCCGCCATATTTAAAGGTACTGCTTCTAAATAAGAGAGTTAGAAAAAGAATGTTCTGACGGCTAAACTTGTATTCTAAAAAATCCAAAAAAAAAAAACAGAGAGATGAGAGAATTCAGGAAGTAAAAATCAATAATTTACGCCATTCTAGAGACAGAGAGAGAAGGAGGGTTTTGAGACAAAAGGAACGACCTGACAACAGAAGTTTCAGAAGGAAAAAATTATGTACGGATTACGTTTATGTTGTTCATATATACCGGGTATCTTTTCAATATTATTTTGTAATACCGCATCCGCCTGGAACTTTCACCGTGTGTTTCCCGTTTTGTAAAGTATTGCTACACCTCATGTGCCACGCTCGTCTGTACTTTTATTTTATTTTATTCCTTTCAGGTGTTATATTACACGTAAGAATAAGAATCCCCGACGCATATTTGCTTGCTTATACTCTTAAAAATTGAAAGAATATGAATAAATTTTAAAAATATGATTCTTGGGATGCTTAACAGCAGGCATTCATTCTAGTATATCTTTATATATTTAAAAAATAATGGCTCAACTTTGAGACGCATTTAGTTAATAATCTGTTGAACTTGCTGCAAAAATAACAAATAAAACGAGAGCAGAACACCCACCCACAATTCCAATGCTGCAAAAAACAAATGAACAGTCAGCGCAATGCTGCTCAATTTCAATTGAAAAAAAAAAGGGCGCTGCTAAGTAAATTTCCTAGCAACTGAAATGAAGAAGAAATGGTTGACTTTGAAAGTAATCATCAGAAGAAAGGCCAATCACCCACCCACAATTCCAATATCACGACCGTTCAAAAGTTATAGGGGAAGAGGGCGAGAGAGGAGGTAAAGAAACAAAATTCCACTTGAGGCGGGACAACGAAAAAGCAAAGAGGCGTAGCCCTGATCTTTGGGCACTTTAACAGAAACCGAGGCAAGCCACACCACTAAACACAATTATTTCACCACTTTTTTTTTTTATTTATATCTTTTTTTTGGGTCTATTTTTGTTATTTTGAAAACAAAGGGAAAAAGAAATTAGCCTGCAATCTATGGTCCCACGTTACTTATCTTTTACTTTTTCTCTCTTATTTTATTCATTATTAAACTACTCTTAAAACTAAAGTTGGTTCCGGTTTGGTTGTCTTTTTTACAATGAGTAATCAAGCAGGGACATAATTGATATTTTAATTAATAAAGACGGAGACTATAGGCAGCAAGCCGCGGCAGGAAAGTCAAGCCAAGAGACACCGTGCAAGTATATTAATTTTCGATTTATAAAATAGGATAAGTAGTTAAGAGATTGACGCATCACAACTAGTCATAATTGTTTTAAAAAATTTTATTTTTTAATTTTTTTATTATTTAAAATAAAATTACATAATAAATTTACAGGTCATGCTATTTTACAGGGATGAGTACGTTTGATTTGAATTATTTGTATTTTAAAATTTAAATTAATTTAAATTAATTAATTTTAATTTAAATTAAATTGATTCAAATTGTTAGTACCAGAGAAACTAATCCAATGCAAACCCATAGTTATTGGTTTGAATCTGTTTAATCTGTCACTCTGGATATCAATTCCAAATGATTAATGTAATTATAAAACTTAATTTTTTATATTTAAATATTTTGTTATAGTATAATAAAATTCATTGCACAATATGATATCTTAATAAAAATATTTCTAATAAAAATTTTTAAATTTTTTTAAATCTATTAATATAATTTAGTTGTGTTAGTTTAGAATAAGTCTAAATTAAAAACTAATACTAATATTGTTGATTGATTTTATTTTAAATAAAAACTGATCTAATAAATTTATGAATTGATTTAAACTACATGTTTAGATTGGTTCAATTTGAATCTACTCAGCCATGCCATTTTATATTAATGTTATCGTTAGATTATATAAATGTGTTATATTATCATTATTTTATTTTAAAATTTTTTTTAACAGATGAATTAGAAAATTTTAAAATCATTAGTGATTTTTTTTTTACATGAGATTAAGAATAATATTTTATTTATTTATTTAAATAGTACCAAGATATATATATATATATATATCCACACACCATGTGTGTGTGTTAGAGTTTAACCAAACAAAATATTCATTATGTTTGCCTAGTATTTTAGCTTTTTGCTTGATGTTTGTTGAGGGATTAAACTTCATTAAGTAGCTTTTGAGTTGGTGCTAATTTTTTTTTTCTGCCAAAATTGTTAAAAAGAAATTGGAAAAAAAGTGTTAACCAAATACATATCTCTGTTGAAATGCAGAAGACAAAAAAATGTAAAGAATTAGACTAATAAGTGACATTTAATTAGGGAACAGATTTTGTATTAAAATTATATAATCTTAAAATTATTTATAAATTACTGACTAATGTAGTGTGCACAGCTTTCTCATTGAGTATACGAAACTCTTTTAGATATTGACATCAAAACAAATAAATAAATAAATAAATATTTACATATTTATTTAATGCGAGCATTGTTATGATCTCCATGAACTTGCAAAATGTGCAATGACTTAAATTAACTTCGCAAACGCAACGTGTGCAAGAAAGCGTGCGAGCTTTTCCCATTTAACGGTTACACAACTAAGAACAATGGAGGAGGCAGGAGAATACGTCACTTGGCAATAGAAATATTTTCAACACTTTGGACCCCCGATACCGTGCATATGCTTTGAGTACTAATAAATATGGTTCATGTCGTGCGCGCGCGTTTAGTTAAGAAAAACAAATAAAACATTCGCGGCCCGGTTGGAATTTTTATAAAAGATTGTAAGTAGCTTTACTTTATAATTTCGGAATCAATGCATATTTTATTTAATTAAATAAAAAAAAATTATGTTGCTTATTTCATAATCTGGTGGGATATCACAGTAAATTTTTAGAAGAAGGGTAGGGATTGCTTTAAAAAGCAACTTATCAAACAAATTCTCTAGGACATTCATGCGGTTTTTTCAGAACGCTTGTTCAATTCTCGTTATTTTAAACCCACCCACCCTAAAATTAAAAAAAAATTATTATATACTTTTTTAAATCTTAATTTAGTCAATTCTATTCTATATTTAATAAACCATAATTTTTATCTCACAACTTTACTATATTCTTATTACTACATTACAATTTTTTTATTTATTTCACCAATATTATGTACAGAGCATCAAATTTTTCACTCAACTAATTTATTTTGATAGTAATTTTTTTCATATCAAATTATTTATTACGAATTCTTAAATTAGTTATCTTTAACATGATTATTATACATTATTATTAGAGATGATAATTCAAGTTATGGTGTTATATTCATATCGTATTGTATTCATTTTGTGTCAAAAGAGATCAATACAAACTCAGCCTATTTAATGATCGTATTAAAAAGTAAAAATTTTAACTTAATAAAATTATTAAATAGTTAAATTAATTTATATATTATTATTCATTAATTTTTTATTTATATTTTATATATTTTATAATATTTATGATAATATTTTTTTAAATACTAATTAAATTTATTATAAACATAAGTATAAACCTTTAAAATAAATAAATATAAATAAAATTTTGTAAAATATAAAAATTATAAAATAAATTTATTAAATTATAAATAAATTAATATGATATAAAAACTTCAACAATTAATTATATTTTAAACAAAGTTATATATTAAANATATTAAAAATTTAAAATTTGAATTTAACACGATTATTAATGGTATCATTTTAATCAACTTAAATAAATAAATTTTATGTCACTTATTTGATCAATTCAATAAAAAAAGGTAGAAACAAAAAATATCTTGTAAACAAGATTCACTAAAATACGAGCGAAAGGCATCTTTAGGTTGATAATATAAGAGGAAAGTTAAAGCCAATTAACGGATTAATTAAAAAGAATAAAAAAGTAAAGTAGCTATTGTTGTTAAAAGAAGGTTTTCTTAGCAACAAAGAAAAGTCGTCTGGAGACTTGTACTTTATCCCCGTAATTCTTTGACAAAATAAGAAGATCAATATAGTGGTTTCCTAAAAAAATTTATAACGAGAAAGTTAGGTGGAGATTTTTCACTAATTTTTTTTATCAATTTTTAAAATTTTGTTTTAAATTCATAAAGAAAATTAAAATTTTGGATCATCCATCCATGCATCCTAAAATTTTTAATGAAAAAATTTGTCAAAGTAATAATTATTCTTAAATTATTGATCTTTTATTAATAATATCAAATAATATAAAGCGATAAATTTATATATTTTTAAATATTTATTTAATATCGTGGTGATTGAATTTTAAACTTATAAGTTTGGTTTTAAAAAAATTTCATGTTAAAGACAAGTAAAAATTAAAAATATTTTTATTCTAACCATAATTCATGATTATGAATGGAAAATGAGTGATATTTACCGAAAAAAATTGTTGGTTTGGAAAAAAAGAAATTGTCCTTAATATTAATTTGATTTTGTTTCCTTAAATGGATGGATGAATTTATATTAACTCCACGTAGTCCAACCCGAATTTACCTACTGGCTTACTTTACTGCAAAATGAATAAACAACTACATATGTCGACATTTGTCTAGAATATTGTAATAATGCAAGTGCAAGTCGATGCAATGCAATAAAATGCAATGCAATCCATGACATGAATTGAGAAGGAAGTTGACAAATGCAATGCTCTCAATCATTACTTTTAAGGAAATTGACAAATTAACCCTAAATAAAATAAGACCCATTTGTATTTTTTCAACAATAAAAATAATTATAGTACAAATTATCGCTATACGTATAATTTTATGTATTACAAAATTCTTATAAGTGTATTATTAGTTATGGTATGATGAGTCCCAAATACTTATTATGTACACATTTCAAAAGCAAATACATATATAATAAGATTTTAGTGAAATAGTATAGTTTATTCATTCATATTAAAATTATTTTTTAAAAATATTTTCACATTTAATTTGAAACCATAATTTGAATAAACAAACAATTAATTAAAAATTTAAATAAAAATAGTAAACAGTGTTGTCAACATATTTTTATGTAAAATTAACTTTCTCTTCTTTATTAATTTACTCTCAAATATTGGGATGGACTAACATAGATCAAAAAGCAATGTTATGTTTTAATACCTTTACACAAACCTTTACACACACACACACACACACACACACACACACACACCTCTAAAACTTTAAAAATTAGAACACAAATTCTTAAAATTTTATTTTATAAATTTTAAAATTAAATTTATAATATTTAACATAAAGTTTGAATAATCTTAAGCACATAATTAAACTTTTGACCAATATTAATGTTGCTTATTATTAGAATTTAATATTATTATTTGGATTCTTAATAATTTATATTTAATTTGTTTATGTCCTCTGGAATCATATGAAAGTTAAAAACATAATATAGAAGAATAATAATGTGGGCGTTGCTTAAAAGAACAAAATTGCTCTAGTAACATTACTTGTACTTGAGTATATCTTGACGATTGTTTTAACTTATATTGTTTAGGGTGTTTAAATAACATAATATTCGATTTAGGTTAGATGATTATAATTATCTAAAAATTTATGCGGATTATATTAAAATGAGCATTTATGATTCTTTAATTATTAATAAATATATAAATAAATAAATTTTTTTTACTTGTTATTGATTGTTGTCTTTCGGAACAACGGGGTCTAAGGTTTTAAATTTTTCAAAGGCCATGCCAACTTCAATGATTATAAATTTTATTTGTTAATTTTATTTTTTTTAAAAAATTCTTATTGTATGTTGTCCTTTTGATTGACTTGCAAGGTAGGCATGTTCATTTATTTATGCATGTTCTAGAAATCCAACTTAAAAATTAAGAATTTTCAAAAATAATTGTCAATATAAATCAAAATCAAAATCAAAATATATACAATCAAGTATTAAAAGAAATCAATCTTTTGGTGATGCACATGAAATAAACTATAATACTGATGGCAATCAAATGGAGGAAACTTGTACATCGTTTCCTTGTTTTCTAATATCATCTAGGTTTTGAGCTCAGCTGGCCTTTCCTTCCACTCTTTCCTTTTAATTTTTACTTTCCTCTCTCTTTATTTGCACTGGTTGGTTGTTTACTAATTATTATTAACTGATTCTTTATTTGCATTGGTTTGGTGTTGAAGATCAGCCTAACTTGAGCTTGAGGATTTGATATGCTAAATTTAAAGGTTTACCGACCATCCAATCCCGAGAACCTAATGTGGTGCTCTAATGTCCTTAATTATTTAATCTAAATAAAGAATACATTTTATTGGGGACTGTATAACACCAAAGATATGGAATGAGTCACGATTCCATGTGTACCCATATTCCAGACAGTAATTGCTAGTTAGGTGGAATAGACAATTGTTTATGAGAAAGCATTAGAAGGTATGATCCTACAATGTTAGTATTATTGATAAAGTAAGACTATTTAATTAATGAAGTGAGAGAAATATATTTATTAAAAATGAATGAAAAAAATTAATAAAGAGTTCCGCTATTCAATTAATATGGTGAGAGAAACTATAAGATTTTTTATTAATTTTTTTCAATCACGATCAATAAATGTGTTTCTTTTACTTCATTAATTGATTGAATGATTCCACCACATTAACAATATCCATATAATAAGATTATCTTACCTAAAACTTTCTCATTGTTTATTATCCAAGATAATCACCAAAAATTATGGTAATTGCCATTTCTTTATATAACCACCTATGTATTAATGCAACCACTCATTAGTGGGGAAAATCATATGTTAAAAGCTCTATAAAATGAAAGATTCACTTCTAAGAGAGAGGTGCTGCCAAAATGGTAATAAATTTTATACTCACTTTAATTATTCATACTTTTCAAATATTGTCTAACTTAGGCATTAGAAGATTATTGCCAGATACTCTGACATCTATAATCTATTCTATTTTATAACAAGCAAGAAAGAAAAATAGTAGGTTGTAAAGACCCAGATTCTAGGACTGAGAAGTATTAAAATTTGTTGATTACTGATAATCGAAAATCCAACAACAATAGTTGGCATTATCTGTGGGGATTAAACGAAAAGCCAATTGGAGAAAATATGGTGATGTTTAGGAAAGAAGAAATGAAAAGAATTATAGATAAAGTTACAATAGAACTTTATCATAATGATACTGTATCAGGTGGAAATGAAGAGAGAAGTAAGGGATAACTAAAGTAATGCCAGGGGAAGTTGAGCAATAGTCAGAAAAATAATGAAATAGGTTTGGCAAAACATGGCCAAATAATTTTAATGTAATCTTGGGTTGGGAAATAAAGTGGGGTATGTTAGCTTAAGTAAGAGGAAGGAACAATAAAAAAAATGAGGGCCTAAGTAAAAGGCCTGATGAGGAAAATCACTTGCCAAGAAGGTTGATCATAACCCATAAAAAAAAGCAAAAGGTCAATTATAAAGGAATGAGTGAGCAATAATCTCACCATAAAAAATGTTGCCAACTTTTCATTTGTGGATTTATGAAAGGTACGAGAGAAGATATTTTAATGATAGAGGAAGAAGAACCAAAATGCTTCTGAGATCTACACAAAGCCAAAGGGATAGCTCAAAAAGTGTTGCAATAAAAGAAGTTGAGGAACAACAAAAAAGGATGAGGCAAGAGGAGTTGCTCCAAGAGTTGAAGAAATTAAAGGAAGAGGTTCAAGAGTTGAAAAATGAATAAAGAACCGAGGTAAGAAAGGAATATGAGTTCAAAACTAAGTCACTTTTAAACTAGGAGATCTTGAATTTGTAGCTTCTGTAAGGCTTCAAAATGTTGTAAATTTTAGGTTACATAAGTCAGGTTAATCCATCTTTACATATGGATTGATATAGAGAAATGATGAACATCTAGGGATTGATAGAGTTAAAGATATATCATTCTTTTTCATTAACATTGGAAGGGTATGTTTGGTACAAGAGCTTAAATGAAGAATGTATAAAATCTTTCGAACAGTTGTGTCATGAGTTCACATAAGAATTCTGAGAAACCAGCATGCTAGTGAAGGATTTAAATAGTTTTAAGTTGATTAAACAAGAACCTAATGAAAGCTTGAATTTTTTTTTGAAAAGATAACATGTCGTGGTGCTAGAATTAAAGACGTATAATATTGTAATTGCATTAGAACTAAAGAAAGGAGTTAAAATATGTGCATTTTAGTATGATCTACAAAAAAAAAAAAAAGTATATGATTTAATACGACATAGCATACTAGGAAACTAAAAAAGTAGTTACATTCGAGGCAAAACTATAGAGAAGAGCAAGAAGGAGAAAAAGTGCTCAGAACTCCTCGAACTTTAATGATAAATCGGAGAAGTACTAAGAAAAATGAGTAGGCTAAGCTTACAATGACAATGCTTGATATTTTGATGGTTCTTATTTTGATAACCGATAAAGGGAGCAATAGCATAAACAAAATAATTACATGCTAAGGAGATTGCAGAATAGTAGGCATAGGCAAGTTAAGAGGTTACCACTCTCCCTTCTTGAGAATTGAAATTGAAGGTTGGAAAGGATAGTAGAATAAAGACAATTCATTATCATTAGTATTCCTCTAGATAAGATTTTTAAAGACATAAAAAATAGAAGAATGATGATAACCTCAAAGCAAATCCATATACCAAATAGGGCAGGGAATAGAAATCATCTTGTGCCTTTTATCAAGTACACGAGCATAATAATGAAGATTAAGTAAAACTAAAAAAGCAGGACGAGATGTTAGTAAAAAAGTAATTACTTTAGGAAATATATTGTAAGTTAGGGATAAAGATGAATGAAAGGGAAGATAGTTTAAAAAGGTAATGAACAATGACCATTGCAGAGGGCCAACCCTAAAGGGTATTTTAAATAAGGCCCGCAAAAATTACTCAAGTTACTCAATAGGATTGGTTATCAAATATAGTTTGGTCTTTTTTGTATAGGCAAGCAAGAAGTTGAGATTGAGCAGTGTTCCCATCATGTTTATAAAAGAGAATGCAAAAAGATATTAATTACTCGCACGATGATGCATTGGTAGTGACCTTTAATTACCTGCCAAATTGAATAATCAATCATCTGTTATCTAAGATAACCACCTATAGACTTTGGTAACTGCTTATTACTATGAATAACCACTTATGAACTAATACCACTACTCACTAATAGAGATAACCATTTAGTCAAGGCCTATAAAAAGAGACATTCATTTCCAAGAATACGATGTTGTCAAA
The DNA here is from genome assembly GCA_032401905.1 of Swietenia macrophylla. Classification (NCBI taxonomy): domain Eukaryota; kingdom Viridiplantae; phylum Streptophyta; class Magnoliopsida; order Sapindales; family Meliaceae; genus Swietenia; species Swietenia macrophylla. The sequence goes on from CP135565.1 coordinate 4,239,335, forward strand.
TTAATAACAAATTTTATACTTTCACTCTAATTGTTCACATTTTTCAAATATTTATTTTAACTTAGGCATTGAAGAGTTACCACTAGACATTTTAACACCTTTGATCTACTTTATTTTGTAAGAAGAATTGAAAAACTTGAGAACCAAGAAAGAAAGATAATGGGTTGTGAAAACCAAGATTCTATGACTGAGAAGTATAAACTCTGTTGATTATTGAAGACTAAAAATCCAACAACAATAGTTAGTTTAGTTCCATCACCTTCTTTCATACAATGTAACATCGAATGGATCCAATCAAATCTGCCTCTTTTTCATAACTATAGACTAATTTAATGTTCGTTGAATTATCTGTATAATATATATAATAATACATCGGTGAAATATGTTGATACGAACCTTGTTAAAAATAACGAGACTCGAATTCAATAAGGAACTCAAGATTATTTTACGATCAGATTTGAATGGAACTTCGACCCATTGTTTATAAAAAAACAAGAACTTTGGTATAATATAGACGTCACAAATGGTGATGAAAGTCCGTTTGATAAGTCACTGATGAACGCCACAAGAATAATTTTTGATAAGTTCGAATAGTTCTTCAAAGAACTAAAAAGAAAGGAACTCTCAATTTTCTGACTAATGAATTTTGATTTCTTCTTATTCAAAATTATCTATTTATAGGCTAAATTATTACAAGGCAAATTTTAAATTTCCTTAGGCCATCTTAATTAAGGCTAAAAAAAAAATATTTTCTACTTACCTAAAACAGAAAAGAAATAATCAGTCAATTAAATGGCTCTACATGCTCAAATTAAACAAGAAAAGTTGACTAATTAAATAGCCTTACAAATAAATTTAAATACTCATAAATATTCTTATTTTACTTGCTAAAATCAAGTTTAGATTTGGCATGACTTTTTTAGAACTTGAATCATACAGATCCATCTTTAGTGGATATGTGGATCAAACTTAATGGGTCTCCACGAATTTACTTGAACTCTCGTAACTGGACCAATCGGAACTTGAATTGGATTCTTTGAAGTCGTGCCATGATTTGCATTATTCCCCTTCTCTTGAAAAGGATTTGTCCTCAAATCATCACCTACATCAAAAGGACTCAAATTAGTAATATTGAAAGTAGCACTTACATTGTATTCACCTGGTAAATCTAATTTGTAAGCTTTGTCATTGATACGCTCTAAGACTTGAAAATGGCCATCTCCTCTTGGAAGTAATTTGGAACGCCTTTACATCAAAAATCTCTCTTTTCTCATATGCAACTAAACCCAATCTCCTGGTTCAAAAACCAGTTTGTGACGCCCCTTATTAGTTTGTTTTGCGTACTGCTCCGTTTTTCGCTCAATGTTGAATTTTGCTTTCTTATGAATCTGCCTAACAAATTTAACTTTCTTTTTACCATCTAGATTAACTCGCTCAATCATGGGTAAAAGAGATAAATCCAATGGAGTTAATGGATTAAATCCATACATAATTTCAAATGGAAAAAATTTAGTAACAGAATGAACAGTATGATTATAAGCAAATTCAACTTATGGTAAACAATCTTCCCAAGTTTTAATGTTCTTACTATTAACAGCCCTTAACAAAGTAGACAAAGTATTATTTACTATTTTGGTTTGACTATCAGTTTGTGGATGATAAGTAGTAGAAAATAATAGTTTAGTACCTAACTTACACCATAAAATCTTCCAAAAGTAACTTAAGAACATAGCATCTCTATCGGAAACAATTGTTTTAGGCATACCATGTAATCTCACAATCTCTCTAAAAAACAAATCAATAACATAAGAAGCATCATCCGTTTTGTGATATGGAATAAAGTGTGCCATTTTAGAAAATCTATCCACAACCACAAAAATTAAATCTCAACCACAAAAATTAAATCTCTACCACGTTTACTCCTAGGCAATCATAACACAAAGTCCATAAAAATATCAATTTAAGGCTCATTAGGAATGGGTAATGGTGTGTATAAATCATGAGGTTGCATTTGGGATTTTGCTTGCCTATATGTGACACATCTATCATAAATTTTCTCAACATCTCTTTTCATGTGTGTCCAAAAGAAGTGTTCTTATAAAACAGATAGTGTTTTAGCTATTCCAAAGTGTCCCATCAATCCTCCACCATGTAATTCCCTAACTAATAAATCATGCACGAAACAATTCGGTATATGCAACTTATTTTCTCGAAACAAGAAATCCTCATGTCTAAACTACTTATCATTGCAGGTCTTTTCACAAATTCTATACTCTTCACTAAAGTTAGGATTTGATAGATAGAACTCTTTAATATGTTCAAAACCAAATAATTTAGCATCAAGAGTAGAGAGTAATGCGTACCTGCGAGAGAGTGCATCTGCAACCACATTCTCTTTACCTTGCTTATATCGGATAACGTATGAAGACATCTCAATGAATTCCACCCAACGAGCATGTTTCTTGTTCAGCTTGTGTTGTTCTTTCAAGTGCCTTAATGATTCGTGATCAATGTGAATCACAAACTTGTTAGACCAAAAGTAGTGCTGCCATATTTCCAAAACTCGAACCAATGCGTATAATTTTTTATCATAAGTCAGGTAATTTAACACTGCTCCACTTAGCTTTTCACTGAAGTACGCAATCGATCTTCTTTTTTGCATAAGCACAACACCAATACCTATACTAGAAGCATCACATTCAATCTCAAACATTTTGTTAAAGTTAGGTAAAATTAATAAGGGTGTGTTCATCAATTTTTGCTTAATGAGCTGAAACGCCTTCTCTTGCTCTTTTTCCCACTTGAAACCAACGTTTTTTTTATTACTTCAGTGAGTGGTGTGGCCAAAGTACTAAAGTTTTTCACAAACCGTCGGTAGAAACTAGCAAGTCCATGAAAACTTCATACGTTATCCATGCTTGTGGGACTCGATCATTCTTGTATTGTACGAATTTTTTCTTCATCAACATGTATTCCTTGTTCAATCATAATAAAATCAAGAAATATAAGCTTATCGGTGCAAAATATGTATTTCATTAAGTTAGCAAATAACTTCTCTTTTCGAAGTACATCTAAAATTGATTTTAAATGCACAATATTATTATCCAAGTTTTTGCTGTAAATGAGAATATCATCAAAATAAACAACGACAAATCTACCTATGAATGCACACAATACATGGTTTATTAATAGTATAAATATGCTCGGTGCATTAGTTAATCCGAAAGGCATTACTAACCATTCATATAAACCGTATTTTGTTTTAAAGGCAGTTTTCCATTCATTACCTTGTTTCATGCATATTTGATGATATCCACTCTTTAAATCAATTTTTGAAAACACACAAGTTCCATGCAGTTCATCTAACATGTCGTCTAAGCGAGGAATGGGATGTCGATACTTTATCGTAATGTTGTTGATTGTTCGGCAGTCAACGCACATTCTCCAAGTGCTATTTTTTTTAGGTACAAGTAAAACTAGAACGGCACATGGGTTTATGCTCTTCCTCATGTGCCCTTTTGCCATCAACTCACTTACTTGCCTTTGAAACTCTTTTTGTTTTCTTGGGATTGCTCCTATAGGCTGGTCGGTTTGGAATAGTTGCATTAGGTATAAAATCAATTTAATGTTTAATCCCTCAGAAAGGAGGTAATCCCTGTGGTGTTTCTTTAAGAAAGATGTCCTTATATTCCCACAAAAAAGAAATAATAGAGTTAGGCAAAGCAGGATCAATCTCATTAGTGTTTAAAAACGGCTCTTTATACAAAAATACAATTATTGGCTGATTTAAAAACTTTGCTCTTTTTATTTTACTCTATTTTGCATAAAAATTTATTTTTCTCTTTATTTTGCTTTCATCGACTGAATTTGCACTCTTTTTTTTGTCTTTCAATTTTTTCATCTTCTCTCTTTTTTTCTCTCGAATTGTCATTCATTTTCTTTTTATCACTCTCTTTTTTTTGATCACTTTCCTTTTGTAACAACACTTGATCTTTATACACTTGTTGTGATGTCAAAGGTACAAGAGTGATTGGTTGTTGATTAAGTACAAAGGAGTACTTGTTCATAAAACCATCATGCTTCACATGCCTATTAAATTACCATGGACGCCCCAGTAACAAGTGTCTAGCTTGCATCACTATTACATCACACAACACTTCATTTTCATATTTGCCAATTCGAAATGCAACTATCACCTGCTTATTTACCCTCATCTCTCCACTATTATTTAACCACTACAACTTGTACAGTCTAGGGTGCTTCAATGTGGGCAATTCTAATTTTTTTACCATTGTTGTGCTTGCAACATTAGTATAACCACCACTATCAATAATTATACTACACACCTTGTTCTTGACGTGGCATCTAGTATGAAAGAGGTTCTCTCGCTGCACTTCTTCAACCTTTTTTGCCTGCAAGCTTAATGTTCTTCTAGTTACTAATGTTAATGCATCAGGGGCTAAATACTCTTCCTCGGGGATGTTCTCCAATGGTGGCATGTCATTAGTGCCAGAATCTTCATCGTCAGTCATAATCTCACCATTGTCTTGCACCACCATAACCTACTTATTTGGACATTGAGTTGCTATGTGTCCCCTGCCTTGACATTTAAAACATTTAATGTCACGTTTTCTAAAGGTAAAAGTGTCAATTTTACCTTGAGAAATGTGGCTGGTGTTCTCGGACTTGGGTTCAAACTTGTGTTTAGGTGTTGCAGATGTTTGCGACTTGTCTTCTTTCTTTGTGAAACTCGGTTTTCAAAAGATTGCACTCGAATTTTGGTTTAGACGTGCGCTGCCCTTCTTTTTGAGTTGGTGCTCAATTTTGATGGCCATATGAACCAAATCCTCTAATTCCACATAATGTTGCAATTCCATTGCATTTGTAATTTCTTGATTCAAACCACCCAAAAACCTAGCTATAGTAACTTCTTGATCTTTCTCTATATTTGCTCGGATCATAGTTATTTCCATTTCTTTATAATAATCCTTCACGCTTTGGTTGCCTTGTGCAAGGTTTTGCAATTTTTGTTACAACTCCCTATAATAATAGTTTGGAATAAACCGTTTTCTCATCGTAGTTTTCATCTCCTCCCATGTTTCTATTAGATGTTCTCTATTTTTTTTTTTCTATTCAAAACCAATTGTTTCTATCAAATAATAGCATAATCAGAAAATTCAATGGCTGCAAGTTTTATTTTCTTCATCTCGGAGTAGTTGTGGCAATCAAAAACTAGCTCTATCTTCTTTTCCCACTCAATATAAGCCTCGAGATCATTCTTACCTTAAAATGAAAGCACTTTCATCTTAATGTTGCCTAAGTTATTATCCTCCCGATTCTAATATTTTTTAACACGTTCAAACCTCCTATTGCTGCCTACTGAGTGTTTATCTTCCTCCCCAAAACTGCCATTATTGTACTTCTACAAATCCTGTATTGTACGCCATTGTTGAACTCTTTCCTTCTGATTTCCCTAATTGGCATTTTCTACTTTATCCAACCGTTCACTAATTTGCTTTAATTCCATCTTCATTATTCGTCTCATCTCTCTCACTAAAACTTCTATGTATAGCCTTGGATTCATCCCTATTTGTACTTTTTCATGGTCGCGTTGAGATATGATTTCTGCAAAAGATAAGTTATTAAAAAAAGACCTCACAATTCTCTCCTTTACGTGTTTACACTCAAGAATATGAATCACTCTGCATTCATGTTTCACTCAAAAATTTGTGGCTTTTATCCCTCTAATACTCTCACCACTCTCACTTTTTTTGACTCAATAATTCTTTTTCGGTTCTTTTCAAACTAACAAACAATAATAAAAAATTTCTTGCAATAATCCTTCAGTACTCATTACGGCAAAATAAAGGTTGAAAATAAGGTTGTGTCACGGATTCTAAATGTTTGAATTTCAATTTTATTATACCCATTGATTTAGAAATTGAGAATTACAAGGAAAATCTCAGAATTTGATACTCAAATATTCGAGTGTTGATGATAAAGTGAAATATGAAATTTTTATTTTTTTTCACTTTTTTTTTCTCTTTCTTTTTTTTTTTCTTTCTTCTTTTTTTTTTTCTTTTTCTTTCTTTTTTTTTTTCATATTAAGAATTGCGAAAAGAATAACAAAAGGGATAAGCAAACTTGAGGTTAGAATAACCTTTACTCTGATACTAAATGATATGAACCTCGTTAAAAATAACGAGACCCGAATTCAACAAGGAATCCAAAATGGTTCTACGATCAGATTTGAATGAAACCTCGACCCATTGTTTATAAAGAAACAAGAACCTTGGTATAATATAGATGCCACAAACGGTGATGAAAGTTTGTTTGATAAGTCACTGATGAACGCCACAAGAATAATTTTTGATAAGTTCGAATAGTTCTTCAAAGAACTAAAGAGAAAAGAACTCTCAATTTTCTGACTAATGAATTCTGATTTCTTTTTATTCAAAAGTACTTATTTATAGGCTAAATTATTACAAGACAAGTTTTAAATTTCTTTAGGCCATCTTAATTAAGACTAAAAAAAGAATATCTCTTACTTACTTAAAATAGAAAGGAAATAATCAGTCAATTAAATGGCTCTATATGCCCAAATTAAACAAGAAAAGTTGACTAATTAAATAGTCTTACAAACAAACTTAAATACTCATAAATATTCTTATTTTACTTACTAAAATCAAGTTTAGATTTAACCTGATTTTTTTAGAACTTGAATCATGCAAATCCATCTTTGGTGGATATGTGGATCAAACTCAATGGGTCTCTACAAATTTACTTAAGTCCAAACTTATTAAATTAGCCTATTAAGTACATCTTTGAACTTCTTTACTTGTACTCTCGTAACTAGACCAATCGAAACTTAAATTCGACTCTTTGAAGTCGTGCCATGATTTGTATCATATGTAGATGTATATTTTCATTTTAATATTTTAAAAAATGATCAAGAAATCTTTTCCCACCTATCACAATCTGTATTATTGCCTTTCTTATTATTTGATTTTTTCACTTATAAGAGTTAATCTCTCAGATTAAGCAGTAATACTCATAATACTAAAAAATGAATTACAAAAGACCAATTAAAATTTAATTAATTCCACACATAATCTAATTTTTGTAAATATTTGATTATTTTACGTTATTTTCTTCAAAACTTATAAATAGGTCTTCTATGACAAAATAAAGGCCAATGAGTGATTTTTGATTTCATATTTTTGCTTGCTAACAAACATGCATATGACAACTTTCACAATTGGCACTACCAACGACAATCATGCTTTTTATCAACTAATGTTAATTACAAGCAATGCTTGGATATAATTATATTGTGTTGCAAAGGAAACTGTTACACAATGAATAATTGCAAATGAAGAGAGATAATTCTTCGGTGAATTTTTTGTTTTCACATATATTTAATCTAAAAGTTAAGATATGAAATATGCCTTGCCTATCTTATTCTTCTTCTAAAAGAAGTGATGTTAAAAAAAGAATGGATGACAGTTTGTCTAATGTTATCATTCTTTTCTAGTCAAACAATTCTAATATTTAGATCATCTTGTTAACTAAGGCGATATTTTCCTTTATTAGCATTTACAAGATTAGATTTAATAAAATAATTAGATGAATTAGTATTATGTCAAGATTGCGAGTTTTCGACCAAGTGGTCTAAGTATTTTAAAGCTTACCTAAGTTCTTTAATAAGAATTTCACCCTTATACATTATTTTTATAAATTATTTTGTTTCATATGTTAAATCCACATAAAAAAAATTATTTCAAAACCATTGTGCGGGCAAAAATTTAAAAAATTTTTAAATCATTTTCAACATTGAAAATATGCTTCATTTGAATCTTGTGAAAAATTCTAGATTGCTCTTTTTAATGCATTGGTTTTATGCATTGGAAAAAATTTCCTAGAAACTTTATTTTGCATTTTATGTCATGTGCCAATTGATCTAGGTTTTAAAGAGTTAAAGGTAGTTTTTGGATTTCTTTTTAAATGAAAAACCAAACAATTTTAACTCATAATTTTATCAATACAAGTCTTGTTATTAGAAGTGATGCAAACTTTCTCAAATTAGGATAATAGAATCATACATGACTTAAATATGAAATTATTCGCATCAAAAATAAAATAAAGTAAGAAAAGTAGAATTGAAAGGTAGTTATAAATGTTCACGCATAGTTCACAATGATTGATTTTCTTGTTCGTCATATCCACTTTTACTTTTAGCCACAGTGTGTGTGTGTGTGTGTGAGTGTGGAGGTGAATAAAACAAATTAACAAATCAAGTTTTAGAACTAACTTTCACCAAGTAGCAAAAATCAGGATCACAGTGCCACTCAAGCATAAATTAAATAAAAAATTCAACAATTATTATAAAATAATTGAACAATGATTATAAACTGAAGAACAAAGTTTTTAGAACAATAATAAAACAATCTTCCCCTTGAAAAAAATAAATTAATAAAAATTAAAATAAAGAAAAAACTTAATACAATAATAATAAGAGAGTCAATTAAAGTAGTAAAACAAGAAAATAAACAAATTACATTGGGTGGTTAAATATAAAACCTACCATATGAAATACTCAAAATATAAAAAAATAAACGAATTAGTATTATAATAAATAAAACAAATAAAGTGCACAGGTTAGGTATATGTTGGAAGACTTCTTTGCCAAATATTAGCTTTCATATGCATTGAAATTGCTCGCTCAAACGTCGTTGATCATGTTCAGTCTATCTATGTTTAAAACATTAAAGTTGTATATATTTTATGTTTTTGAAATGTCCAAGCTTAACACTGACACCCATTATGTGAGATATGACCCAAATACAAAATCATGCTAGGTTGATCTAAAGCTCCAATTTAGTTATGTTGAAGCTCAATTTTGACTTACATTTTAATAGGTTTGACCTTTGTTTTAAATTTTGTAAAGGAATGAGTTCATATTTTATTGGTCTAATATTTGCATCAATTATTATTACGAGTGAGAGGTACAACTATTACATGAATTATATGTAAAATTAATCATTTACCACAAATTAAGTTACTCTTACAAAAATACTTATTTTAAAGAAGTTAAAAATGCTCTTAAATATAAGATGGTTATACAAAATTTTAACTTTTATTGTTTAGGGTATTTAAATAACATAATATTCGATTTAGGTCAGATGATTATAATTATCTAAAATTTATGCGGATTATATTAAAATGAGTATTTAAGATTATTTAATATAAATAAATAAATAAATAAATTTTGATCGATTGTTGATTCTTGTCTTTCGGAATAACTAGGTCTAAGGTTTTAGATTTTTCAAAGGCCATGCCAACTTTAATGGTTATAAATTTTATTTGTTTATTTTATTTTTAAAAAACCTTATTGTATATGAAATGAATCTTTCAACAACTATAAAAAGAATGTTATGTTTGGGGGGGGGGGGGGGGGTTGGTGAGTGGCAGGGCTATTGACTTAGAATACTTAGAATAGAAGGCAGTGCATTGTATATTATCCCTTTGATTGACTTGCAAGATAAGCATGTTCATTTATTTATGCATGTTCTAGAAATCCAACTTAAAAATTAAGAATTTTGAAAAATAATTATCAATATAAATCAAAATCAAAATCAAAATCAAAATGAAAATATATGTAATCAAGTATTAAAAGAAATCAATCTTTGGGTGATGCGTATGGAATAAATTATAATACTGATGGCAGTTAAATGGAGGAAACTTGTACATCATTTCCTTATTTTCTAATATCTTCTAGGTTTAGAGCTTAGCTAACCCTTCCTTCCACTCTTTCCCTTTCTGATACAAATCATAGCATAACTTCAAAGAATTCAATTCAAGTTCCAATTGGTCCAGTTACGAGAGCACAAGTAAAGAAATTCAAAAATGCACTTAACGGGCTAATTTAAGAAGTTTGGACCCAAGTAAATTTGTGGAGACCAATTGGACTTGGTCCACATATCCAGCAAATATGGATATGCATGATTCAAATTATAGAAAAGTCTGACCAAATCTAAACTTGATTTTTTAGCAAGTAAAATGGGAATATTTAGGAGTTTTTGAGTTCATTTATAAGTCTATTTAATTAGTCAGCTTTCCTTGGAGTGTTTGAGTTCATTTATAAGTCTATTTAATTAGTTAACTTTCCTTTCTGTCTTAAGTAAGTACAAGATACGATTTTGTCTATAAAAAGACACCTTTGAATAAAAAGCAATCAGAATTCATTAGTCAAAAATTGAGAGTTATTTTCTCTTTGGTTCTTTGAAGAACTATTCGAATTTATCAAGAATTATTTTTGTGGCGTTCATCAGTGACTTATCGAACGGACTTCCATCATCATTTGTGGCGTCTATATTATACCAAGATTCTTGTTTCTTTATAAACAACGAGTCGAGGTTCCATTCAAATCTGATCGTAGAACAATCTCGGGTTCTTTTTTGAATTCGGGTCTCGTTATTCTTAACGAGATTCGTATCACTTTCATTTTCATTTGCCTCTCTCTTTATTTGCATCGGTTGGTTGTTTACTAATTACTATTAATTAATTATTTACTTGCATTAGTTTCGTGTAGAAGATCTGCCAAACTTGAGCTTGAGTATTTGATATGCTAAACTTGAAGACTGAAGAATTATCGAATCCTGATAACCTAATATGGAGCTTTAATGTCCTTAATTCTTTAATCTGAATAGAAAATACTTTTTATTGGGAATTATATAACACCGAAGATATGAATGAGTCATGATTGCCACGTATACGTATATTCCAACGAGCAATTACCTTTCAAGCAAAATAGACAACTGTTTATTATCTAAGATAATCATTTACAGACTATGGTAACCACCCATGGCTTTGAATAATCACCTATGTACTAATGCAACCACTCATTAGTGGGAAAAATTGTATATTAAAAGCTTATAAAAGAAGAGACCCACTTTAAAGATAAGGGTGTTGCCAAAATGTTAACAAATTTTACACTCACTCTAATTATTCATACTTTTTAAACATTCTCTTATTTAGGCATTGGAGGTTATTGCTGAATACTTTGGCACCTTTAATCTATTTTATTTTGTAAGAAGAACCAAGAAACTTAACAACCAAGAAGGAAAGATAGTGGGCTGTAGAGATCGAGATTTTAGGACTGAGAATTATTAAAATTTGTTGATTACTGATAATCAAAAATCCAACAACAACAGTTGGTGTTATCCATAGGGATCAAACAAAAAGCCAATTAGAGAAAATATAGTGATGTGTATGAGAGAAGAAATGAAAAGAATTATAGATAAAGTTATAACCAATTTTGTCATAATGACACTGTATTGGGAGGAAGCGAAGAGAGAAGTAAGGGATGCCTAAAAGTAATGCTAGGGGAAGTTGAGCAATTATGAGAGAAATAATGAAATAGGTTTGGCAACACATGGTCGAATAATTGTAGTGTAATCCTAGGGCAGCAATGAGAAAATAAGGGCTTAAGCAAAAGGCCTAATGGGAAAAATCACTTGTCAAGAAGGTTGACTGTATCCCCAAAAAAAGAAGCTAAAGGTCATCCATAAAAGAAGGAGTCAGTAAGGATCTTACCATCAAAATATTGCCAACTTTCCATTTCGGATTTATGAAAGGTCAGAGAGAAGATATTCTAATGATAGAAGAAGAAGAATAAGAAAATTTTTTTTTGAGATCTACACAATGTTGAAGGGATAGCTCAAAAAGTGTCGAAAAGAGAAAAGTTAGGGAGTAGCAAAAAAGAATGAGACAAGAGGAGTTGCTCCAAAAGTTGAAGAAATTAAAGGAGGATGTTTGAGAGTTAAGAAAAGAATAAAGAACTAAGGTAAGAAGGAATATGAGTTCAAGATAATGTCACCTTTAAACCAGGAGATCTTGAAATTACTGCTTTTACGAGGGTTCAAAATGTCATAAATTTTAGCTTACACAAGTCAAATCAATCCAACCCTACATATGTATCGATATAGAGAAATGATGAATATCTAGGGATTGATAAAGTTTGAAATGTGCAATTTTTCATTAATGCTGGAAGGGTATGTTTAGTACAAGAGCTTAAATGAAGAAAGTATAAAATTTTTTGGACAGTTATGTCACAAGTTCACAAAAGAATTTCGACAAACAGCATGCTAATGATGGATTTGAATAGTTTAACATTGATTAAACAAGAACCAAATAAAAGCTTGAAAAATTTTATGAAAAAAATAATGTGTTGAGGTGCTAGAATTAAAGGCATATAATATTCTAATTGCATTAGAACTAAAGAAAAAAAGTTAAAATATGTGCATTTTAGTGTGATCTACGAAAGAAGCATCTGACTTCATACGACGTAACATACTAAAAAGCTAAAAAAATAGTTATATCCAAGGAAGAAGCTGTGTAGAAGAGGAAAGAAGAGAGAGAAGTGCTTGGAACTCCTTGAATTTTAACGAAGAATTAGAGAAGTACCAAGAAAAATGACCAGGCCTAATGTATAATGACAATGCTCGATGTTTTGATAGTTCTTAGTTTGATAACAATAGAGGGAGTAATAGCACAAATAAAATAATTACCTATCAAGGAGATTGTGGGATAGTAAGGATGGGTAAGCTCAGAAGTTACCACTCTCCCCTTTTGAGAGCTAAGATCGAAGGTGGAAAGGACAGCGGAATAAAAACAATTCATTGTCTTTAATATTCCTCTAGATAAGATTTTTAAAGACATAAAAAATATAAGAATGATGATAACCCTACCAACTAAGACGGGGAATAGAAATTGTATTGTGCCTTTTACCAAGTGTATGTGCATAATAATGAAGATTGTGTAAAATTAAGAGAGCAGGTCGAGGTATTAGTAAAAAATAACTGCCTTAGGAAATATGTTGTAAGTTAAGGAGTAAAGATTAATGAAAAGGAGGATAGTTTGAGAAGGTAGAGAATAACGACTATTGTAGAGGGCTAACCCTAGAGGGTGTTTCAAATAAGGCCAATAAAAATTACTCACATTGCTTAATAGGATTGGCTATAAAACATAATTTAGTTTTCTTTTTATAGGTAGTTTGGTCTTCTTTTTATAGGCAAGCAAGAAGTTGAGACTAAGTAGTGCTCCCATTATGCTTATAGAAAATAATGCAAGAGGTATTAATTACTCGTACGATGATACATTAGTATTGACTTTCAATTACCTAGCAAGTGGCATAAACAACAACCCGTTATCCGGGATAACCACCCATGGATTTTGGAAATTATTTATTACTTTGAAGAACCATCTATGAACTAATAAACTATTTATTAGTAAAGATATCCATCTATTCAAAACTTATAAAAGGAGACATTCACTTCCAAAAAGGGGATATTGTCAAATTGATAACAAATTTTATACTTTCAATCTAATTATTCACACTTTTCAAATGTTTTTTAACTTAGGCATTAGAAAGTTATCACTAAACATCTTACACCTTTGATCTACTTTGTTTTGTAAGAGGAATTGAAAACCTGAAAACCAAGAAGGAAAGATAATGGGTTGTGAAAATTGAGATTTTAGGATTGAGAAGTATAAACTTTATTGATTACTAGTAACTAAAAATCCAACAATAGCACTTGGTTTAGTTCCATCACCTTCTTTCATAAAACATAACATAGAATGGATCCAATCAAATTTGCCTTTTTTTTCCATAACTACAGACTAATTCAATGTTTGTTGAATTATTTGTATAATATTTATAATAATACATAAGTGAGATTTTATGGACTTTTAACATATTGTGCTGTAAGCAAACTAGTACATACGTACTGCAAAAAATATAAAAAAATTATTTTGTTTTTCAAGATTCCAGCGATAATCCTTAGTATTACATGTGTATATTAATATAACGTAGTAAATTTGTAAATACCTCTATGTTAAATGATTTGTCAAACTACAAATATAGATTAATCGCTTTTGCGTCATTTTGATATCTATACAATCGAAAATTAATTTTAGAATGCTAATTCCTGTATTTTAAATGTCAATTATTTCGTGTGTTTTTTTCTTTTCTCAAAAGTTAATAAACAAAACAAACCTTAAATATTAATAATAAAAGAGGCAAATATCATATATTTATAATATTATTTTAGAATTTTGGTTTAGATTTAAATCATTAGGTTATGTTTTCTTTTAAAATTCAATTTATTTAGTAAAGTATGTACTAACAAAATTTAATTCAATTTTTACATTATGAGTTTAGTCAAATTCAATATCCAAATAATTCAATGAATTCTAGATACTTCTAGAATTCTTCATATATATATATATATATATATTTATTTTTATGAATTAACGTTACTATTATTCCTAATCTTAATATATGACTCGAAATTTTTTTTTTCTTAACGTTGATAGTAATACTAAAATATAATTTTGATGTTACGAGTAATAAGTGGTATATAACAATATACCACAATTATTCAAGTGACGAGAATATTAGTGGCTCAATATTATTTTATCCGTGATCAATGTTATCATGCAATTCGATCACTTTGTCCTAAATATTTTTATTGAACATGAGATATAAAAGATATCACTCTCATGTAGTTCAATTTTATATTTTTTGATATTCTAAGTAGACTTATTCTATCAAATAAAGTCAATATCACATATTGACTTATTTGAGTGTGATCATATATTTTTATAACTTAATTTAATCAAAAAAATTTAGAATATCACTCCCATTATATAGAAGGGATAAATCCTATTTTGATTACACATATCTCTTTATACGAACCATGACATATTTAACTTTTTTTTATAGTTTATTTTATTACAGATGATATTTGAAAATATCAACATATATTATTTTTAATGTTAAAAATTATGATGATCTCAACTCCAATGATTACATACACTATTGTTACTATAAGAATTGTTTATGACACTTATATAATGATTCATATAGTATTCTTATGATGAACCGATCTAGTTTATTAGTTTACTAACTTGCACTTACATATTAACTTGATATTTTATATTATAACACACATATATTGTTATCAGTTATTACACATGCTATTTTTTATGTATTATTATTACTCTATTCATAATAATGTTTGACTAAGGACATTTAAGAATAGTATTCAAATAATTGAATTTACTATTTTAAGAACATTATTATATTTATTAGAAATATAGATATATAATAATACAATAACAAATGATATATATATCGACAATATCATGATACATAAGAAATAAATATATTAAATATTTTAAAGTACTATTGAATTTAGGGTATATAACAATAATTATGTAAATATATATTTTCATTTCAACATTTCAAAAAATGATCAAGACATCTCTTTCCACCGTATCACAATCTATATTATTGCTTTTCTTATTATTTGATTTTTTCACTTATAAGAGTTAATCTTTCAGATTAAATAGTAATACTCATAACACCAAGAATTGAATTAAAAAATACCAATTAAAATTTAATTAACTCTAAAAATAATCCAATTTTTGTAAGTATTGAATTATTCTATATTATTTCCTTTAAAACTTATAATTAGGTCTCCTATGACAAAATAGAGGCCAGTGAGTGATTTTTGATTTTATATATTTACTTGTTGACAAACATGTGTATGACAACTTTCATAATCAGCACTACCACCGACAGTCATGCTTTTCATCAACTGATGTTAATTATAAGCAATGCTTGGATATAATTATATTGTGTTATAAAGGAAACTACAAAGCAATGAATAATCACAAATAAAAAGAGAGAATTCCTAGTTGAATTTTTTGTTTTCACTTATATTTAATATAAAATTTAAGATATGAAAGCATGCCTTGCCTATCTTATTCTTCTTCTAAAAGAAGCGTGCAAGAAAGAATGGATGACAATTCTTTTAATGTTACAAATTTTTTCTGGTCAAATTAGCAATCCTAACATTTAGATCATCTTATTAACTAAGATTATATTTTTCTTTACTAGCATTTGCAAGATTAGATCTAATTAAATAATTAGATGAATTAGTATTATGTCAAGATTGTGAGTTTTTGACCAAGTGGTCTAAGTATTCTAAAGCTTATCCATGTTCTTTAATGAGAATTGTGCCCATATACATTATTTTTAAAATTATTTTGTTTCGAATGTTAAACCATCATAAAAGAAATTATTTCAAAACCATTGTGTGGGCAAAAATTTAACAAATTTTTAAATCATTTCCAATATTGAAAATATGCTTCTTTTGAATTATGTGAAAAATTTTAGGTTAGTCTTTATTGGTTTTATGTGTTGGAAAAAATTTCTTAAAAACTTTACTTTGTATTTTATGTCATGTGTCAAGTAATCAACGTTTTAAAGCGTTAAACCAAGTTTTTGGATTTCTTTTCTAATGAAAAAGCAAATAATTTTAACTTCACAATTTCATCAATAAAGTTTTGTTATTAAAAGTGAAAGCTTTCTCTAGTTCTTTAAGATGGAAGTGGGGACTTTCATATTTTAAACAGAAAAATTAGGAAGTAATGAAATCATACATGACTTAAATATGAAATTATTTGCATTAAAAATAAAATAAAGTATGAAAAAGTAGAATTTCAAGGTAGTTATAAATGTGCACGCGTAGTTTGCAAAGGTTAAATTTCTTGTTGGTCATGTCTACTTTCACTTTTATCCATAGTATTAGATGTGTGTGAGTGTTGAGGTGAATCAAACAAATTAACGAATTAAGTTTAAGAACTAACTTTCACCAAGTAGCAAAAATGAGGATCATGATGCCACTCAAGCATCAATTAAATAAAAAATTCAATAATTATTATAAAATAATTCAACAATGATTATAAATTAAAGAAAAATTTTTTTAGAACAACAATAATAAAACAACCTTCCCCTTGAAAAAATAAATTGATAAAAACTAAAATTAAGGAAAAAACAAAATATACTAATAATAATAATAAGAGAATAAATTAAAGTAGTAAAACAAGAAAATCATCAAATTACATTAGGTGGTAAAATATAAAACCAACCATATAAAAGACTCAAAATACAAAAAATATATAAATTAGTATTATAATAAATTACACAAATAAAGTGCAAAGGTTAGGTAATGTTGAAAGACTTCTTTATCAAATATTATCTCCTATATGCATTGAAATTGCTTGCCTAAATGCCATTGATCATCAGTCTATCTATGTTCAAAACATGAAAGTTATATATATATATATATATTTGATAAAGGCCCAAGCTCAACATATTTTGGCACATATTTTGATAGATGTGATCCAAATATAAAATCATGCTAGGTTGTTATGAGGCCCCAATTTAGTTATGTTGAGGCTTGATTTTGATTTTATATTTTAATAAGTTTGACCTTTGTTTTAAATTTTGTAAAGGAATGAGATCATATTTTATTGACCCAAGATTTCCATAAATGATCATTCTGAACTGAAAGATATAACTATTATATAAATTGCGTAAAATTAATCAATTATCATAAATTAAGTTACTCTTACAAAAATTTTATTTTAAAAAATAAAAAATGATCTTAAATATAAGATGATAATATAAAATTTTAATAAATTTGTATTTTTAAGTAATTGATATTGTTCAAATTTTAAAGTATGACTAGACATTACAATTTTTTATTTTCTTTTAAAAATTAGCCATTTATAATAATTTTTAAATCTTTGATCCCTCAAGTTTTTCTTAAGTACTTGGCTATTATAAAGACCATACACAATTATGTAAAAGTCTATCATTTGCCTTGGGAAAGTCAATGGAAATCACCGCGGTAAATTTCCTAAGTGATGTGAAGTCAAAAAGCAAGTCGTTTTTTTTTTTTTCAGTCTAATATTAAAAGATCAAGTATTATCACATCTTTTTAGAAATTTGACAAAATTATATATAAATATAATTTTTTAAAAAATTAATTAATGATTTTTATTAATAGTAATATTATTATGTTTGACTAGTAATTGATTAATTAAAATAATAAAATAATTAAAATAATTTTACATGTATAAATTTTATATATTAATGGTATTTTTTACATATTTCTTCTAAAATTTAAAAATTTAATAGAAAGTATTCTTAAAAGTCAATTTTTAAATTTTGACATATTATTTAATTCACTTTGATAAATATATATAAAGATAATGATTCTTTATCAAATTTTGATTTAAATTAATTAAAAACATTGAAAATTAAGGTAATTCATTATATTCAACTTCTTAAAAATTTACTATTTTAATTTTGTGCAATAGTTTGGATATGTGCATTAAATTAACACTTAATTTATTTAATGTATATTATTTAAAAAATGGTTTTTAGGAATACTTTTTATTAATTTTCTAAATTTTAAAAAAATATGTAAAAAATATTATTAATGTAAAATTTACACATGCAAAATTATTTTTGACATTTTATTATCTTAATTAGTTATCTAATAGTTAAATATAATAATATTATTGTTGAAGAAAGCTATTTATTAGTTTTAAGAAAGTTTGTATTTATATGTAATTTTGTCAAACTTAAAAAAAAAGTGAAAATACCCCTTAAAAGATCTTATTAAAATTAAAATCAAAGCATGTCTAACTTAAGGACAGATACTTGAAAAATAAGTATATAATTTATGGAGGAGAAATAATAAGAAAAAATTAATGACTAAATTATCACAAATTTAGGGTATAACTTGTATAAATAACTCATGGACAGATTTTGGTTATCCATGAAAATAACTTTAAGACTATTGCATCATAAACAACCATCGAAGAAGAATATATATATATATATATATATATATATATATATATCTCTCTCTCTTCAACATAGAAAGATATGCCTGCAATGTCTCCATTTTTACTTTATTTACTTTCCCCAAAGTTTCAGCATAACCAAACAAAATCTCAAATCTTATTTTGAATTCACTTATATTAATAGACTATTATCAAATGAAATTTCCACGAAACAAGAAAAAATGATAAAAAGAAGACAAATTGTTAAAATAGAATCTAAACACGCTTATTATGCCCATAAAAGCCTAAATATCCAAATTAAAGCATGGATGGTGAAAAACTATTCCATAAAATAAATGGGCGTCATTACGATTGGAGACAGTTGAAAAACAATACCATTTGGCAGCCCAACATGCAACTTCAAGCCCAGTCAAAACCCTCCCAACAATGCCTCAAATTTAACAGCTAGTTCGAGTGAAGACAATTCAGCTTGTTGCCTGCAAAAGCTCAGCAGCACGCAGCCTCCTTGCAAAGTTTCAGATTGAAGTCCCACGTGCAAGCTACAGTTTGTTAGCTGCAAAAGCTGAGCAGCAGGCAACCTGATTTTCAGTCTTTTGCTCCTTTATTCTTTTAGGGCAACTCTTGCTTATATTTCTACGGTAAATTCTTGTTTTTATCTTGTCTATAAGCTGTGCAACCATCATTCAAGTACAAAAATACAGAGAAGTTTCTCTCTTAGTCCATCTTCTCTTATCAAGTTCATTTTATTCAAAACTTGAACTTGGTACTAGAGCCTTTCGTTGAAGCTATGAAGTGTCATGACAACCATCACTCACAACTTTAGTAGCCCAACATATGTTGACACAGTTACAAAAGCTTCACCAAACTCAAAACTCAAACTCAAGTGGGTTTTCATTTTCGTACACAAACAAATTAACAGATAAATTTTCTACTCTGAAAGTCTCAGGTCCTGCTTTCTGTTTGAGGTAATGATCTTGAAGTCTATTTAGATAAAAAAAGAAACACCACCTAAAAAGTATGACACATTTGTGGATGACGAAGAAAGCAACACCACTACCATACATCCAACTCATGGGGTGACTCAATGTTGGTAGCAGTTGGAGGATGCTCCTTCTCAACAGAGTTGTGGGAATCTCTCAAAAAGATCTTCCTAGCAAAATCTATGTTCCAGATAGTGAACCTTCGAAATCTCCTTTCATCCACAAAAAAAGAAAATCTGAGGGTTACTGAGTACTACATGAAGATGAAAAGCATCTCTAATATTTGATGGCTTAGGAAAGGATTTTGTTTTATTGATTGTAAATGAGTCCTTAGGAGTTGAAGCCAAGAAAATAGGCTAGATAACGGGAATGGTCTCTTGCAGTTAGGCTTTTAGTAGAACATTGCAACTAATTATGCAGAGTCAAATGAGGAGCTATAATGCAAGAAATCAAAGTAGACTCCCTTTCAACGGTAGAGGCAGAGGCAGAGGCAGAGGAAGATGAGCAAATGGAAGAGGTGCACCAACAAAACCAACATGTCAAATTTTTTTGGAAGTTGGTCACCAAAATCGCTTGTAATCTCGCCTCAAAATTTGGAAGGGTGTGAGATGTGATTTTTCCAAACTTATAATGCTTAAATTACGTGGAAGTACTAAAATTTAACTTATATACCTTTATAAAAGTTTCTTCATAACAAAACCCTTTTCAACATTAAACAACTCATGAAATTTAAGGACAACGAAAGCCTTGATTGCCATATTTATTACAATCCTCAAATAAAAACCATGGACATTTGTTGAATACTTCAAACTAAATCCTTACACGTATAAATAATATTCTTTAGCTCAAAGAAATCACAATTAATTATAGTGAACTATAACTCAGTAAATAAATCAATTTTTCTACTTTCAAAAATAAAATTTCTTCATCAAACATACAAATCTACAATCCATGCTTATTATGCCAAATGATGCAAATGAGTTTAAAGTCTATAAAATATTTTCTTTTTTTAGAAAGCGTTTTTTTCTTCATTTAAAAATATTTGACTAATCTTTACTTAAGGACAGCCTACAATGGAGAGAAGTGTGAACATTATAGTTAGAATATATAAATAAAAAATTTATTATAACAGATTGAAACTTATAAATAAAAATTTGATCCATTAAACAAAAATCAAAGCCTATAAATAAAGTTTACTAAACCTTAAAAACCTTTCAAAATATCTTATAAAATATTTCTCTAAGAACTTTTCATAACAAAGAAGAATTTGAATATCATAATCAGAATATATAAATAAAAATCTAACTATGATAAATCATAATATATTAATGAAAACCTAATTCATTTAAAATAAATTAGCGTTTCACAAACAAAGTCCACTAAGTCTTAAAAGATTCAAAATTTTTTATTGTTAAAACTTCCTTAATTTTCTTGCAAAACACACTTTCAAGCCATGTCATATGTCAATGCATAATATACAATCATGCTTGTCATATAGTTTGAACATAAAAAGAAATTAATAACAAGTAAATACAAACATATACAAAAAAAAAAAAAAACTTTCATAGCAAAAATACAAACAAGTAATATATTTATTTTAATTTATTTGAAACAAGCCGAATAGATTTGCTCTCAACTTATGATACAAACCTAGCTAAAATAACGAGATTTGAATTTAACAAGGAATCCAAAATCGTTCTACGATCAGATTTGAATGGAATTTCAACCCATTGTTTAAAAAGAAACAACCTAGGTATAATGTAGACATCACAAACGATGATGGAAGTTCGTTTGATAAGTCATTCATAAACGCCACAAGAATAATTCTTGATAAGTTCGAATAGTTCTTCAAAGAACAAAAAACAAAAGAACTCTCAATTTTTCTGACTAATGAATTCTGATTTCTTCTTATTCAAAAGTGCTTATTTATAAGCCAAATTATTACAAGGCAAATTTTTAAAATACCTTAATTATAGGCCATCTTAATTAAGGCTAAAAAATCATATCTTCTACTTACCTAAAATATAAAGGAAATAATCAACCAATTAAATGGCTTTTTATGCCCAAATTAAACAAGAAAAATTAACTAATTAAATAATTTTGCAAATGAACTTAAATACTCCTAAACATTCCTATTTTATTTGCTAAAATCAAGTTTAAACTTGACCTGACTTTTCTAAAACTTGAATCATGCAAATCCATCTTTGCTGGATATGTGGACCGAGCTCAATGGGTTTTCAGGAATTTACTTCAGTTTAAATTTTTTGAATTAGCCCGTTAAGTACATATTTGAACTTCTTTACTTGTGCTGTCGTAACTAGATCAATCGAAACTTGAATTGGATTCTTTGAAATCGTCCCACGATTTGTATCATTTCCCTTTTCTTGAAAAAGATTTGTCCTCAAATCATCACATACATCAAAATGACTCAAATCAGCAACATTAAAAGTAGTACTTACATTGTACTCACTCGGTAAATCTAGCTTGTAAACATTGTTATTGATACGCTCTAAGATATGAAAAGGGCCATCTCCTCTTAGAAGTAATTTGGAATGCCTTTGAGTTAGAAATCTCTCTTTTCTTATATGTAACCAAACCCAATCTTCTAGTTCAAAAGTTAGCTTGCGACGCTCCTTATTGACTTGTTTTGCGTACTGCTCCATTCTTTATTTAATGTTGAGTCTTGCTTTCTCATGAATCTGCCTAACAAATTCAGTTTTATCTTGCCATCTAGATTAACTCGTTCAATCACAGGTAAAGAAGATAAATCCAATGGAATTAATGGATTAAATTCATACACAATTTCAAATGAAGAAAATTAGTGGCAAAATGAACAGTATGATTATAAGCAAATTCAACATGTGGTAAATAATTTTTCCAAATTTTAATGTTCTTTTTAATAACAGCTCTTAATAAAGTAGACAAAGTTCTATTTATTACTTCAGTTTGACTATGAGTTTGTGAGTGATAAGTAGTAGAAAATAATAATTTAGTACCTAACTTATACTACAAAATTTTTCAAAAGTAACTTAAGAACTTAGCATATTTATCCGAAATAATTATTCTAGGTATACCATGTAATCTCATAATCTCCCTAAAGAGCAAATTAGCAACATGTGAAGCATCATCCATTTTGTGACATGGAATAAAGTATGCCATTTTAGAAAATGTATTCACAACCACAAAAATTGAATCTTTACCACGTTTACTACTAGGAAATTCTAACACAAAATTCATAAAAATATCAATCCAAGACTCATTAGGAATGGATAGTAGTGTGTATAAACCATGGGGTTGTATTCGGGATTTTGTTTGCCTACATGTGACACATCTATCACAAATTTTCTCAACATCTCTTTTCATGTGTGGCCAAAAGAAGTGTTCTTGCAAAACAGCTAGTGTTTTAGCTATTTCAAAGTGTCCCATTAATCCTCTACTATGTGATTCCCTAACTAATAGATCACGCGCGGAACAATTTGGTATATACAACTTATTTTCTCGAAATAAGAAATCCTCATGTCTAAAGTATTTACCATTGGGGATCTTTTCACAAACTCTATACTCTTCACTAATATCAGAGTTTAATGGATAGAACTCTTTAATATGTTCAAAACTAAGTAATTTAGCATGAAGAGTAGAGAGTAATGCGTACCTACAAGAAAGTGCATCTGCAACCATATTCTCTTTACTTTACTTATATCGGATGACGTATGGAAATGTCTCAATGAACTCCACCCAACGAGCATGTCTCTTGTTCAACTTGTATTATTCTTTCAAGTGCCTCAATGATTTATGATCAGTATGAATTACAAACTTCTTGGGTCAAAGGTAGTGTTGCCATGTTTCTAAAACTCAAACCAACACGTATAATTCTTTATCATAAGTCGAGTAGTTTAAAACTACTCCACTTAACTTTTCATTGAAGTACGCAATCGGTCGTCCTTCTTGCATAAGCACAGCACCAATACCTACACCAGAAGCATTACATTCGATCTCAAATATTTTGTTAAAGTTAGGTAAAACTGATAAGGGTGCGTTTGTTAATTTTTGCTTAATGAGCTAAAACGCCTTCTCTTGTTTTTCTCCCCACTTTAAACTAATATTTTTCTTTATTATTTCAGTGAGTGGTGTGGCCAAAGTACTAAAATTTTTCACAAACCATTAGTAGAAATTAGCGAGTCCATGAAAACTCCGTACGTTACCTATGCTTATGGGACTCAACCATTCTTGAATTGCACGAATTTTCTCTTTATCAACATGTATTCCTTGTGCACTCACAATAAAACCAAAAAACACAAATTTATCAATGCAAAATGTGCATTTCATTAAGTTGGCAAATAACTTCTCTTTTCTAAGTACATCTAAAATTGATTTTAAATACATAATATGATCATCCAAGTTTTTACTGTAAATGAAAATATCATCAAAGTAAATAACGATAAATCTGCCTATGAATGCACGCAATACATAGTTCATTAATCACATAAATGTACTCGGTGTATTAGTTAATCCGAAAGACATTACTAGTTATTCATACAAACCGTTTCCATTCATCACCCTCTTTCATGCGTATTTGATGATATCCACTCTTCAAATAAATTTTTGAAAACACACAAGTTCCATGCAGTTCATCTAACATGTTGTCTAAGCGAGGAATGAGATATCGATACTTTACCATAATGTTGTTGATCGCTCGGCAGTCAACACACATTCTTTAGGTGCCATCCTTCTTAGGTACAAGTAAAACTAGAACGGCACATAGGCTCATGCTCTCCCTCACGTACCCTTTTGCCATCAACTCACTTACCTGCCTTTGAAGTTCTTTTGTCTTCTCGGGATTGCTCTTATAAATTGGTCAGTTTGGAATTATCGCACTAGATATAAAATCAATTTGATGTTCAATCCCTCGGATATGAGGTAATCCCTGTGGCATTTTTTCGGGAAAGACATCCTTATATTCCTGCAAAAGAGAAACAATAAAAATAGGCAAAGTAGGATCAATCTCATTAGTATTTAAAAACGCCTCTTTGTACAAAAGTACAATCATTAGCTGATTTAAAAACTTAACTCTTTTTATTTCACTTTCTTTTGCATAAAAATTTATTTTTCTTTCTATTTTGCTTTTATCGACTGAATTTGCACTCTTTTTTTCTCTTTCAATTTTTTCATTCTTTTTTTTTTTTTCGAATTGTCACTCATTTTCTTTTTATTTCTCTTTTTCTTTTGATCACTCTCCTTTCGTAACCACACTTGAACCTCATACACTTGTTACGGTGTCAAAGGTACAAGAGTGATTGGTCGTTGATTAAGTATAAAGGAGTACTAGTTCGTAAATTCATCATGCTTCACACGCCTATCAAACTGCCATGGACGCCCTAACAAGTGTCCAGCTTGTATCGGTATTACATCACACAACACTTCATCTTCATATTTGCCAATCCGAAATGCAACTATCACTTGCTTATTTACCCTCATCTCTCCACTATCATTTAACCACTATAACTTGTACGGTTTAAAGTGTTTCAACGTGGGCAGTCCTAATTTTTCTACCATTGTTGTGCTTGCAATAGTAGTACAACTACCACTATCAATAATCATACTACACACCTTGTCCTTGACGTGGCTTTTAGTATAAAAGAGGTTCTCTCGCTGCACTTTTTCAACTTTTTTTGCCTGTAAGTTTAATGTTCTCCTGGTTACTAATGTCAATACATCAGGGGTTAAATACTCCTCCTTGGTGATGGTCTCCAATGGCGGCATGTCATCGATGTTAGAATCTTTATCGTCAGTCACAATGTCGCTATTGTCTTGCATCACCATAACTTGCTTGTTACGGTTATCGTTAGTCATAATGTCAGAACCTTAACTTGCTATATGTCCCCTACTATGACATTTAAAATATTTAATGTCACGGTTTATAGAGGTAGAAGTGTCAGTTTTACCTTGAGAAATGTGGCTAGTGTTCTTGGATGTTGAGGACGTTTGCAACTTATTTTCTTTCTTTGTAAAACTCGATTTCTAAAAAGATGCACTCGAACTTTTGTTTAGATGTACGCTACCCTTCCTCTTGAGTTGGCGCTCAATTTTGATGGCCATATGAATCAAATCCTCTAATTTCACATAATGTTGCAATTCTACCGCATTTATAATTTCTCGATTCAAACCACCCAAAAATCTAGTATAGTAGCTTCTCGATCCTCCTCTATATTTGCTTGGATCATAATTATTTATATTTCTTTTTAATAATCCTTCACGCTTCAGTTGCCTTATGTAAAATTTTGCAATTTTTGATACAACTCCCTATAATAATAGCTTAGAGCAAACTGTTTTCTCATCACAATTTTCATCTCCTCCTACGTTTCCATTGGATGTTCTTTATTTCTTTTCCTACTCAAAACCAATTAATCCCACCAAATAATAGTATAGTCAGAAAATTCAATGGCTGCAAGTTTTACCTTCTTCATCTTGGAGTAGTTGTGACAATCAAAAACCAACTCCATCTTCTTTTCCCATACAAAATAAGTCTTGGGCTTATTCTTGCCTTGAAATAAAGGTACCTTCATCTTAATGCTGCCCAAATTATTATTCTCTCGATTCTAACCTTTTTTAACATGTTCAAACCTCCTATTGCTGCCTACCGAGTGTTTATCTTCCTCCTCAAAACTACCATTATTGTATTCCTCCAAATCTTCTACTATACGCCGTTATTGAACTCTTTCCTTCTGATTCCCTCGATTGGTATTTTCCACTCTATCCAACCATTTACTGATTTGCTCTAATTCCATCTTTATCATCTGTCTCATCTCTCCTACCAAAACTTTCATGTATAATCTTGGATTTATTCATGTCGTGTTAAGACATGATTTCTGAAAGAGATATGTTATAATAAAAAAAGAACCTCACAATTCTCTCATTTACGTATTTATACTTAAGAATATGAACCACTCTATACTCGTGTTTCTCTAAAAAATTTGCGGCTTTTATCCCTCTAATGCTCTCACCATTCTTGCCTTTTTTCACTCAATAATTCTCTTTCGGTTCTTTTTAAACTAATAAACAATAATCAAAAATTTCTTGCAACAATTCTTCAGGACTAACTATGGCAAAATAAAGGTTGAAAATAAGATTGTGTCACAGATTCTAAAGGTTTTAATTTCGTATAAAGTATTTTAATTTTACACCTATTGATTTGAAAATTGAGAATTACAAAGAAAATATCAGAATTTGATATACAAATATTATGGTATTGATGATAAAGTAAAATATGAAATTTTTAATTTTTTTACTTTTTTTTTTCTCTTTCTTTTTTTTTTCTTTCTTTTTTTTCTTTTTTTTTTTCCTTTTTTTTCCTTTTTTTTATACTAATAATTGAAATAAAAACTACAGCAAGAAAGAAAAAAAATTGTGAAATGAATAACAAAAGGGATAGGCAAACTTGAGACTAGAATAACCTAACCCTAATATTAAATAATATGAATTTTGCCAAGAATAACGAAATCCGAATTCAACAAGGAACTCAAGATTATTTTACGATCAGACTTGAATGGAACCTCGACCCATTGTTTATAAAGAAACAAGAATTTTGGTATAATATAGACACCACAAACGGTAATGAAAGTCCGTTTGATAAGTTACTGATGAACACCACAAGAATAGTTCTTGATAAGTTCGAATAGTTCTTCAAATAACCAAAGAAAAAAAAAAACTCTCAATTTTTTGATTAATGAATTCTAATTTTTTCTTATTCAAAAGTGCCTATTTATATGCTGAATTATTATAAGGTAAGTTTTTAAAATGCCCTAATTATAGACCATCTTAATTAAAACTAAAAAATAATATTTTTTATTTGTCTAAAATAGAAAAGGAAATAATTAGCCAATTAAATGGCTGTACATGTCAAAATTTTAAAAAAAAAAGTTGACTAATTAAATAACCTTACAAATAACCTTAAATACTCCTAAATATGTCACTTTTACTTGTTAAAATCAAGTTTAGATTTGACCTAATTTTTCTAGAGCTTGAATCATACAAATCTATTTTTGCTAGATATGTGAACCAAGTTCAATGGGTTTCTACGAATTTACTTAAGTCCAAATTTCTTAAATTAGCCCGTTAAGTGTATCTTTGATTTTCTTTACTTGTGCTTTTGTGATTGGACTAATCGAAATTTGAATTGAATTCTCTGAAGTTATGTCGTGATTTGTATCATTATCTTTGCCACTAATTAGAAAGGCAACCAGAAAAGCTCAAGCTACACTTAAGAAATTGCCATTCTAATTTATAGGAACTCTTTAAGTTTTTGGGTATATAACCATATTATTAGATATTATTTCATCAATTTCGAGAAGGAAGAAGATTCAAAGGTTAATTCTAGTTCAAATCCAATCAAGAATATCTGTTAAAAATATAAAGGCAAAGTTAAAGTTTTTAGTTATTCTTCACATACGTTATTTGAATTAAGACCTTCAAATTGTGAGGATGATGATGAGACCAGCAATAATGCAACCCCCCTTTCTCTTGTCGTAACAGATCTTGAGCTAACATTACTATTTCTAACAAAATTAAGAAATAATCCAAGTTTGTTCAAGGCAAAATCCTTTATTTAGTAGTGAAAAAAAAAAGGTAATTCTTGAATCTGATATTGATGTTTTTGCTACAAATCAAACAATTTAAGGATTATGGTGTAGTTAAGGCTTTAATAAAAAATAAGTTTTTAGAGAATGTATTTAAGGTGTTTCAATATATGGAGGCTATTGTCTATGAGTTCCATGGCAATCTTGTTGATTAAATAAATTTGAATGTATTTAGCTCTCGATTTCAAATATTCAATAAAAACTAAGAGAAAATACAAGAAGATGAAAAGATATCAAAAGAGAAAAATGAATAGCCTTTTATTTCATTCATCAAATATTTACACATTTTAAGTTTATATATACAATATCTTAATAGTTAGATATAAATTTACTTTACTTTTCTAAAAATTAGATATAACATATAACAATATATCTTTCAAATTCAAAAAATTAGTCGTTATTTTGTCTTTTAGTGAATATAAAAAACTAGTTATTATCTAACTTTTGTGAAAACTAGAAATGAGTTTTGAGCTTAATGTGGGCATCCATAAATAACTCAAACAGTTATTTGGACTTTTCTTCATTCCTTGAATTTTTCTCTCAATTTCTTCATCTCCAACACTCCTCTTTAAGTTGGACTTGCGCAAATTGAATAAGTTCAACTTGGAACTCACCTTGAGGAGTTGTTGATGAGTATATAATTTGGTGAATATATCTGCAAGCTGATCTTCATTCATCACATAAGGCATGTTGATCACTTTACTCAAGTACTTTTCTCTTGTGAAATAACAATCAACTTCAATGTACTTGGTCCTTTCAAGGAATATTGGATTAGATGTAATGTATGTTGCCGCTTTGTTATCACAATACATATCTATAGGTGTTTCAACCGAGAAACCTAAGTCTTCTACTAATAATTTTATCCAAACTAATTTACTAGTACTAGATGCAAGATAAAAAAAAAAATATCTCCTATTTCTTAAAATAGAAAAGGAAATAATCAGTCAATCAAATGGCTCTACATGCCAAAATTAAAAAAAAGAAAAGTTGACTAACTAAATAGCCTTATAAATAACATTAAATACTTCTAAATATGCCAATTTTACTTGCTAAAATCAAGTTTAGATTTGGTATGATTTTTCTAGAACTTGAATCATACAGATCCATCTTTACTAGATATGTGTATCAAGTTCAATGGGTCTTCATGAATTTACTCGAGTTTAAACTTATTGAATTAACCCGTTAAGTGCATCTTTGAACTTCTTTACTTGTGTTCTAGTAACTGAACCAATCGAAACTTGAATTAAATTTTTTGAAATGGTGCTATGATTTGTATCATCATATATATTTTTTAAAATTTTTAAAATAAGAATTCTGTTTGTCCGTAATTTGATATCAAAACATTCAAATTCTCAATGAAATTATTAATTTTCAACAAAAATATTAATTTCATTTATAAATTAAATATTTAAGTCATTCATCCATTCTAGTAAACTAACATTGCAAATAAAATTTTTTAAAATACCCAACCATTCTAGTAAACTCACATCTCAGCAAGCCCAACATTATAAGGAGAAGACTCATATTTATTAGCTTTCACCTTCATACCGCTTGCACAATAGCAATAAAACTTTATAAAATATGCAAATAATAGTGACCATGAGTTTTTAACATTAACTACCAAATCAAAATACCTAACGCTTTAACATTTGATCATGTTACAACAAAATTATTAGTAGAGCTTCTAACATTAACTAACAAGCTAAGGTAGGCCAAGACTGAAATCTAACCTTCTTGTATTTTATATTCTCTTTTTAGTTTGTAAAATATACATATTTTTCTACAATATAAGATTAAGATGTAATAGTGTTAACAAGTCCCACACTCTATGTATCTGTGCAAGGACTTTGTTTTACCATTTTTCTTTAAAATTTTATGCATGGATAACGTGCATGTAGCTAATCAAAGCATGATAAAGTATTTCCTCGTGTGTCAAGTGGGAAAACAATTCAGACAATGCTAACATTAGAAACTTTAATGCATAATTAGATAATAAAGTGAGAATGATTAACTTACCACTACATTATTGAAAGAGATGAAAAATGAAGACATACAATATCATTATGTATCATATTACAAGTACAAGATTATTTAGTAAAATGAAGACTTCCAACCAACTATAGTGCTTAGACCTGAAGAAATACTTTCTCTTGCGCTACAAATATTATTTATTTGGACATGATGATCTGCAGTATTTAGAAAAAACAAATAAGGGCAAATGGAAAATAGTAAAATAAGAAAAATTACTATTCTTAAACACTATTAATAATTCATTGATGCTTTATAATGTATACGAAATGGGATCACATCAAATTGACAAATATTTGGCCTTCTTTTAAACATAGGATAACACTATTTTGTTGAACTCATCAATAACTAATGTTAAGGCACAAAAAGTACTTTTGTTCACAAGCAACTTTGAATTGGAAATGCTTCCTGTTTCCTCCACTAGCAAGCAAGACAACACACCACATGGATAAAGATTAAAGGCATAATCATGCAGGATGCAAATGAATTTATTTTTTAGATGTTTTAGCTTGCAACAACAAACTATAGTTCAATATCCAATTGCTTCTACTAAATAACTTCATATCACACTTCCAGTTGTTCACCAATCACAACCAAATACAAAATTCTTGAATTTGTTAAAAAAAAAAGTAAAAATACTTGAAAGCAACACCAATTGCAGTAACAATTTATTTTTTAATTTTTTATTGATTAAAGCAATGATACAATCTTAATTTAATCAATTACTAACATTCCCAATCTTAATAGACTGAATACAACTTTTAATATATATTTTTTCTTGGAAACTAATTTATGGAAAGTGTTTGATTTTTTTTGAAAACAATTAAAAGCCCTAATGAATTTATATATAGGACAAGAGTAGGTTATTTTGGCCATATTAAATAATGTGTGTACTATATATATTATAAAATATTTATCTCAAAGTAATTATAAAAAATATATATGATCACAATAAATATGCACCATATGTATGTATTTTGCCATGCTTCCACTGACCAACATAACGATATCGACTTTTTTCTCTATAAGAGTTACATCATACATTACATCTCTCATAAAAATGCATATGTACATGCACACACAAAGTTTAGAAAGAGAAAAACAAGACTAACAATGCCTCTAGGTCAGAATATAGCTGTAGAAAATTATATTGATTAATGGTCTAATTTTATATAAGATGAGTGTTGTGCTCAAGTTAATCTAATTTGGTGGCCATTGTTTGGACATTCAAATAAGTTAAATTATCATTTTTAATGGTATATTTAACCCTAAGCTATTATTTTAAGATGATATCATTAAACATCAAGCGATTAAAGTAGATGCTTGAGACTAAAGATTAAATAGTAGACCAAACATTACCACAGGGACTATAATAGTCTTTTTGATTTCAATAGTTGGGGACCAAATTATCATGACACAAAACTAAAAGCATAACTTTAAAGATCAATTTAACAAATAATTCAGCATAAGTATAAAATATGAACCCAATTACCTCCCAAGTGCATGCATCACAAAAGTAAAGATGCAAATCCATACACAAAAAGTAAAGATAAAAACACTTTCAAATATGCAGCATTGCACTAACAAAAAATGAAACAAAAGAATTAGAAAGATAATCTTATGGTTTCTCTAATATATATGAAATTCATTTTGATGTTTGAGTTTATTATACTCTTTGTGATACTTAACAAGAGCAACTCTTCTGATTTTCACGTACCTCTTGAGAGGTTATAATTTTTTTTTTTTTTTAAAAAAAGAGAAGATAATATTAAACATCCAATACAAATACAAAATCATGTAGTTTTAAATGTCGTTGAAAGGAAAAGAGAGAGAGATAGAGAGCCAAACTATTCTGGAGATTTTGTTTTGGTTTGGTTTGGGTGTTTTTTTTTCTTTTTTGGTTGTATGTGTGAAGAAGAAAGTGCAAGAGGTGGAAATAAAGAAGAATAAGGAGGTTGAGAGGAAGTTACTGGCTAAGGATGAAATCTTTGCCAAGGCAAAGAAAGAGCTTGAAAAGGCTCAAGTAAGGATGAAGTACTATAACCAAGATTTTTTGAGCTAAAGGAGTATATGCACCTCAAGCTTTAACCATATAGGTAAAATTCTTTAAAGAAGAAGTTTAATGTAAAGTTGTTTCAAAGGTATTATAGGCCTTTTAAGGTGTTAGAGTGTGTAAGAGAGGTAGCTTATAAGCTGGACTCACTACCATTTTTTATGCTATATCTGTATCCAATACATCATGTAACGATGTTAAAGAAGAAGGTGGGAAGTCCTAGCCTAATTGCAAAAGACCTTCCATTATTCAATGAAAAAGGAAGGATAATATTGATGATGTACAAGTTGGAGGAAAGGTTGTGGAAAGAAAAGGATTTGGCAAGCATTGATATAGTAGAGTAGGGTTTATAAGAAAGAAACTTCTTAGGAGGATTATGACGATATGGTGGAGAGAAGAAGGGGGAAATGATGAACGCACTAAGAGAAAACCTAAGAGATTGTAGAGTGAAAAAAGTTTCATAGGTAGAGAAAGGGGTTGGAAAGCAATATGGGACTGGCATCAAATCTTGGGAAAAGCAAGGAAAGGTTGAAAAGGCTAAAGAAGAGTCATAGAGTGAGTTGTAGCCCATAAGAAGACCATTCTAGTAGTCAATGGACACTATATAGCACTATGTGATTTTTATTACATGTCTTTTTATGTATTTTATTAAGAGTATTTTTATCTTATGATTTAAATTAGAGAACTTAGGGGTTACGGCTGGAAAGGATAAAATAGATAGCCATAAATCAAATAAGTTTTTATTGATGGATTTAAGAAAAATTTGCAGAATCTATGATTGAAATATTCTTAAAATTTCTTTCGACTTTTTAACGTATTTTTATTTTATTTGCTTAGGCCAGGTTAAAATCAATTTTTTTATTTTAATAGTCACTGTTTATATTGTTAATGACAAAATAAATTATTTTTAATATATGGTTGTAGACACATTTAATATCGTTATTTAGATCAATAAGACATTATATATTATCACTGAATATTTAACAGTGACATAAATTTGTCAATATTTAGATTAGTGTTGATAAAACAAATAGTCACTATGTTAATGTGATACATAAAATAATCACTTTATAAAAATATAGAAAAAGAATTATTAGTGCTAAAATAATCAAATAGTGACCTTTTTTTGTCTTTACTTTTTTCAAATCAATATTTATTGCTATGAAATATTTGTAAAATACAATGAAATACACAATTAAATATCACTATATACTTGTGACGATTATTAAACTATCATTTGTATAAGTTAGTTATAGTGGCAAATGATAACAACTGACAATTTTTTTGTCACTTAATATATTTAGCGACAAATAATACATTTACAGAGTCAAATATTTTCCTTCATAATAAGTGACTTTTTTATTGTGACACTACTTGCTATCATATTTTTGTTTAATTATGATATTAAACATCATAAATACAATCTATGTATAATCACAATTCCTTCATCTCAAACACATTTTAAGATTATTAAATATTTAAAAGAAGTATGTAGTAATGAAAAATAAAAGTAAAACACGACCCCATAGGAGAAACCTCTAAGAATGTAACAAGAAGGATAACTATTTACTATGTTAATATTTCAACATCGATACATCATTTATTTAATTCTCTCATAAGCTAATTATTGCTTTCCTGATAAGAAGTTTGATTATTAGAATGAAAGCATGTGCTTAATCTTTATATTCATAAAAACCTTTATAATACTTTGATAACCGTCCCTCAATTATACTGACTTTAGATTTTTGTTGCATGATCAACCAATTTGGTTCACTTTTCTTTGCCGGAAGTATATCCAAGCAATGCGATCCTAAAAAATATAGCGTAACAACTTAAAATTTTATTAACTTTTGATAAATTTTTTGTGATCAGAAATAGCGAACAAAATTGCATATTTAACATAAATTTTGTAATATATATATATATATAAACAAAAAATGGTTTCTTTTATTTGGAGAAGAACTTGTTTATATTGGTTACCATCGAGTGTATTGAAAGCAACAATGCTATCAGATATGTTGTGCAACACCCTGTCAACATTAACCTAATAAACATGTTTTGAGTTATAAAACTAAAAAGAAAACTCATGATGAATTTTGTGCTAAAAGTGGACAATTTTTAGTTCGTTATTAGGCCTAGGTTATTACATTGTTACTCTTACTTGTTTCATCATCTATGGTACTTTGGTAATTTCTCCACTTTTATCTCAAGTATTATTATCTATGATGTATGTTTTCTCTACTACTAGCTCGACTAAGTATTGATAGCAATAATTTGTTCTTCTTTGTAATTTGTAAAGGA
The DNA here is from genome assembly GCA_032401905.1 of Swietenia macrophylla. Classification (NCBI taxonomy): domain Eukaryota; kingdom Viridiplantae; phylum Streptophyta; class Magnoliopsida; order Sapindales; family Meliaceae; genus Swietenia; species Swietenia macrophylla. The sequence continues at coordinate 4,274,056 of CP135565.1, forward strand.
TTGTAATCAATTATTTGCCTCTAAGCAAATAACTCAATTTATATCTAAAACATTATTATCAACAATGAATGGTTTCCCTATTGTTAGCTTGAGTAAGTAATGACAACAATTGTTTCTTTTTTTCTTTGACTTAGTTAAGGATTATAATCAATTGTTTGCCTTTATGCAAGAAACTATATTACATGTTCAACAATTTTGTCATCCATTACTTTTAAATGTATTAACAACTTATGGTGCCATGACTCTAATAAAGCCTGCAAGATCAAAAACTTGACCTATCCATCACTTGATAGTAGCCTTAAATTTTAGTTCATTGTAATAAAATGCTATTTCTTTGCAAAACTTTTTAAGCCACTATTTATTACGTGATCACCATCATTTCTTAACATACAATATATAAGGAACTTTCTGATTTGATTTTTAACTTTTTTCACTCTGTTGGTAATTTTACGAACATAAAGTTCTTCTAGCTAAGTCCATTGACTAGATAATAGAGGCATTTCCTATATTTTCAATTATTTCAAGTCATAGCACAATAAAGTAGGGCACTTATAGTACCATAAAGACTAGTATATACTTTGCATATTCATTAAGAGAATGATGGATCTTATTATCTAGTTGTGTAAAGATGCTAATGCAAGTGTGTAGGTACTTATTATGAATTTTAAAAATGATTTTCTAATTAAAATATAGTATGCAGTATGAACATATTTTTGTTTTATTGCATGTATAGGGAATGGAAAGATACCTCAAAAATATTGATATCTTTTTGGCTATTCTCAGTTTCTACTCTTGCACATAGGCACATTTTTTAGTTAATACATGAACCAAAATGTTCTTTAAAGAAAAGATGTATTTTCTGATGAGAAAAAAAATCTTATGGCTTTTTCCTTTTAACCTCCTTATATAGGTCACACATTTAACACAAGTCATTAATTGGGCTTAAGCTAGCAAAGGGACTTCAAATCCATGGGCTTCTTAACTTTAACTTAGAAGGCTCATATCCAATTATTTTATGATTATTTGACCTTTCAAATTAAACCAAGGCTATTCTATTAAAAGCCCAAGGTTGCACTCTAAAAAACAATGTATATATATAATAAAACTCATTTAATTTAAAACTCTTTTAAATTAAATCTAGGTTTGTTATAGACTAATAATATCCACTTGGTTAATCCTTTATTTAATACTTGTAATTAAATCAGGTCCATTATAAATGTTATACTTATTTAATTATATATTTATTCCAAGTCACTGAATTACTCTAATGATCCTTTTTAATATTTCTATATTTATAAATAAATTTATAAATAAATATTATTAACTAATAAATAATTTTATTGAATAAATTGTGGCCACAAATTTAAATAATTAGGTACCACAAATAGTTTGGGTAAGCATTATTTATATAAATTCTATATTGCAAATATATGTTTTTACAATTCATGAAATTATATCTCCAAGTCATTTGGACTATATAAAAGATCTCACTTCATGATAACATAAAAAACATAATTTATGAATTTAAGTTCATTATCTGCTCAGTATTAAGATCAATTAAATTTATTAAAATTTATGTGAATTAAGATCAATGGTATTTATTTAATTAAATATTATTTCACAATAGTTGGATTCAATATATAACAAATATATATTAACTTTTTTATTTGAAGTCTCTATTTTAATGATCAAGAAAAATCATTCACTTAAAATATCAAAGTTATAGTTTTATATTATGAAATACCTATTTCATAAATGATCGTGAATAATATTTTATATATAAATAACTTGTAATTTATATCTTTTTGTATTAGCATCTCATGCTTAATACATAAATTACCTACTTTATAAATAATGGCTTATAATTGTGTGTATATATAGATATATATATATATGCTCAATAGTTTATGTAAATAAACTTTATTAAATAAAAATATTATTACAATAAATATTTCAAGGTCACAAATCATAAATCTAATCCTAACAAGTTTTACATTGCCAATTGGAAGTTTTTGGCAATAATAGTGTTAGTGATTCTTTGATCTAAAACACCATGATGATCTTATGTGAGTGTCATCATGCTTAGACATCATTATACAAGATTCACAAGTTATGAATTTTTAATATAATGGTTGTTGGGTATGATCTAAATCACATAATAATTTATAAGAGCAGAAGATGAGATTTGTCATCCGTTGTAAGAAAAGAAGATACTTTGTGTAAATTATAGAGTCATTACTCTAAAAGCCTTTGGTTAGAGCATAGTGTGAATTACTTAAAAGTTATTAACACCATCTAATGAATTACGGACTCAACATTCGTATATATAGCATCGATATCAAGTGTTTCACAATAGACCATAGCCTTAATCCAATTGGTATGTCAAATGATAATAACATTGAATAGCATGGTAATTATTTGCAAAATGGTTCATTTGAAATGTTTATCATTTCATTATGATATGTGGGCTATGATAAATTAGTATATGTAAATCATGGTTTATGGACATAATTATCTTTGTGGTTATAATATAAGAAATGACATAAATTTTTAAAAGAGTTTAATTGGTGGAAGAAAATTCATTTCTATGCATATTACTATCTTTACAATGAACCAATTAGATTACACACAAACAATAGATGTACCATTGATTATATTTTTAATGTTGACTAAATAGGGTATCTTAATTAGTTAAGACAAAATAAGTGTCGTCTTGAATTAAGATAAATAGTTGTCTTAAAAGATAATGTCTTAAAATATTTAAAATTCAAATTTTTAAATTTTTTAAAAAAATATTTTAGTAACATTATTCAAATAATTATCTTTTTATTTAAAATTAAATTTTTATGATCATTATCTCTTTTCTTTTAAATTTTGAATTCTTATTTAAAAGAAAAATGTGATATTGTTTTTAAAAAATAAAATGATAAGAGTTATCACAAGATATTAATACACAGACACATACACACACATAAAATTTTGGCTTTTATGTAAAGTTTAGATGTGATTAAAAATAAAATAAAAGTAAAGATAGGAAAAGAAAAGATTTTCATTTTAGGTGAGCTATAATGATTTCAAGTATTGAAATCACCATATGAAGAAAATATATAAGGTGCTAATCTTTTTGTGTGGACTGATATAAAGGGTGGGTGATACCTCAAATACTTCAAAGAAACTAAGATCAGCAAACGATGGAGTGGAGAGTGAGATATATGATTACTCATGTTCATTTATTATCCTACACTTCTTCATTTATTTCTAAAATTTTATTGGTTATGCATCATATATTAGATCTACCTTAGGGTTTTTAATCTTAATTAAACTTTAAAATTTTGATTGCTTATATGTGCCAAAAATTTCAACAATGGTATTTGAGCTTGTTTTGCATGAAATCACACTTTCCATTATTTTGGATGTATTTGTATGTTTATATTTTTCTTAATGATTTAAATGTTAAATCTAAATATTTTTCATGTTTTAAAAATGCTAATAATTATGTGATTTATTTATATATTAAATTCGAAGAAAAAAATATAAAAATGAATTTCTTGAAAAGTATGATGAAATTGTTTCATTCTATTTTAGATGTTTTCTTCAATTCATTAACTTTTGTGATAATTAATGATTTTAAAAAGTGTTTTAACTTGGATGTTTGTATATGACCATGGATAAATCAATAAAATTCATTTTAAAAGCTAATTGATAATGGTTTAAACATCAAAATGTTTTGGTGAAAAACCTACAGATAGGTTAGATTACAAATTTGTTTTGACACCATTATTGTCATTTTTTCGAAAATCAAATTGATTGTATGATTTCTTATTCTTTTAGATTCATAACAACATACTATATGCTATTTTATTATATATTCCTTTTCCCCTAATATACTTCCCTTGATTAGATTTAGAGTTTCTTTTCCCATATTTTGTAATTTTAAAGACATGGAGGCCCTAGACATCAAATTTTAATATGCAAGGCTTCGTTTTTATAATTAGGCTAATTTTTCACACCTATGTTTGATTTAGGGAGTAGCCCGGGCTTAATGGTTCACAAGCTTATGCATTTATTTGTTAATGATATTTGTGTGACTATACATCTAAATTCATCTATAATAAGAATTATTAGTTAAATTAATTAAGGACAAAATCAAATAATAAGGCTAATGAGTTAGAAAAATCTACATTTAAAAGCTACGTAAAAAATATAATGCATTCATAACCTACCCTTATTTATGAGTGACTTGGACCTATATCTTGAGATGGGTTATTGTCAGGCTTTCCTTGAGTTCTAACTTGAGAGAAAAGATCAATGAAATTTGTTAAACATGATGAAATATGTATAGAAGATCCTTATGGCTTATGTCATGCTTTTCTTGAGTGTTACTTGGAGTACTTATTGCATATCGAGGATCCTTGGGTTTATTTAAAACATAGTAATCATGATTATTATTAAACTTTCCTTGTGGTCTTGCTGAAATGTAAGCTAAAATTATATTAAAAGCTCCATGTAATCCAATTGATAAATAGTTTTATGGTGTATTCATTATTGTCAAACTCTACTTAAGGTTGTATTACACAAGTTAACGATGATTATAATATCCAATAGGAATCCAATAGATGGAATCTTTAAATTTGCCCATGTGTAGGTTAGGCTTTAAGAAAAATAATGAAAGACCTAAAATAAGAAGTCCATTTCTTATTGTAATTAATTATTATTATAATAAATTGACTGGGCTCAACTATACCAATTGGTATAAGAATCTTAAGATTATTTTATCAGTTGAGAAAATCACTTATATCCTTGAATCAATTGTTTGAAAAATGTTTTGATAATACTATTAAAGCTAAAAAAATGACCTATAAAAAGTGGAGAAAAAAATGAGAACATGGTTTGTTAGCCTTTATGAACAATAAATTACAAAATCATGAGAAAGCAGATGTGCATTCCATTTCATCTTTCAGAGTTGCTTGGTGAAAATAGCAGGACTACTTGATATAAAATATCCAAAGCTTTATATTAGGTAAAAATGGCTAAAGATAGTTCAGTCAACACCCATATGCTTAAGATGCTTAATATGATTGAGCAACTTTAACAATTAAGTTTTAAAATAAAAGGTGGCTTTAGCATAGATCTTATCCTTCAATCACTTCTTCATTAATCCTCACAATTCATTGTAAACTTCAACATGAACAAGTTAGAGATCTTTTTTTGAGCTCCATGACTAGGAATAAAAAAAAAAAAGAACTTGCGATCTTGTTAGTTGATGGTTCTTTTAAGCCTAAAAAGGACAAAGAAAAGTCTAAAAGGAAGAGACCACTCAAGGCAAAGAAAAGTATTAGTAAAGGCACATCAAAGGCCAATGATAAGGGAACTTGCTTCCATTGTAAGAAAGAAAGTTATTGGAAGCAGAATGACAAAGATTATATGGATGGGATGCCAAAATTGAAGAAAAATGATGCTTTTAAAGGTAGGTCAGGATTGAAGTCAATTTTTCATTAAAGTATAGTTCTTCTTAGGTATTAAATATCATTTGTGTGACTCACATTTGTAATAATTTGTAGATATTAGCATATAGGCAATCATTAAGAAAAAGAGAAGTGGACTTGTGAGTAAGCAATAAAGTAAGTATTGTTGCATTAGTTTTGGAGGATACCATACTATCTTTACCTGAGTAGAGACCTATAAATATACATGATTGCTATTATGTTCCAGACATTATTAAAACATAATTTTTATTTCTAACTTAAGTAGTTATGGTTTTGAATTATATTTTGGTAGAAATGTTTGCTCTATTTTTAAATAAAGAGTGATTTAGTTATGGTATTTTTTGCATTGGTTTATATTCTTTGGATACCTATGATAATGCGTGAAATATTAATCATATAAACAAAAGAAAATGAGAAAAGTCTAAATTATCAAATCTGTGGCTGTATAACTTAGGTTATATTAATGAGAAAAGACTTAACAAGTTACACTAAAAAGGCTACTTCAAACCATTTTATTTAAAATTATATGAGATTTATGAGTCTTGTCTTGTGGGTAAGATGACTAAATCCTTTTTTACTAGAAAAGGAGAGAGGGTTTTAAAGGCTTTGGCACTATTATATAGTGATATACATGGGCTAGTGATAATATAGGATAAGACTGGTTACTTTTTCTTCATTACTTTTACTAATGATTACTTTAAGTGCAAATATGTGTACTTAATAAAGTACAAATTCTAAGGCCTTTAAGTATTTCAACTACTTTATAAATGAAGTGGAAAAATAAACTGATAAGAGTAATAAAACTCTTCGATAGATCAATGATAAGAAAATTACATAAATTTTTAGATTATTTCCAAGAAAATGGTATTTTATCCTAATGGATGCGTCTGGTACACCCCAACTCAATGGAGTAACTAAAAAAAGAAATAATAGATTATTTGATATAGGACGGTCTATAGTGAGCTTTGCATCAATTCCATTATCTTTCTAAGGTTATACTTTAAAAACAATAATATACCTTTTTAGTAATTTACTAATTAAATATATGAACTCGACACCCTATAAAATATGGCATAAAAAAATATCACATCTTAATCATATAAGAGTATAAGGATGTCTTACATATGTTAAAAAACTTAATCCCAATTAGCTTAAAGCTAAGAGTTTCAATTACAACCTTGTAAGGTATCTCGAAGAAACTCAAGAATACTATTTATAAAATTTGGAAAACTAAAACAAAATATATTTTTCTTTAAGTATCAAATTTTCTTGAGAAAGAGTTTTTTAAATGAAGTAATAAAGGGAATAAAATTGAGATTGAAGATGTTCGAATTAATCAGTAGCATCCATAACTATAATGGAACTAATTATAAAGTCTTTAGACACTGTTTTGTTGCATATCTACAATAATTTCTAATCCAACTGATAAATAGTTATCTCAAACAAGATGATCAAGAAATTTTGCTTATACTTAATAATGACATATAAACTTATGATGGGGCAATAAGTAGTATCAACTTATAAAGATGGCTTAAAGCAATGGTATCTAAGATGGATTCTATAGTCTCAAACCAAGTTTGAAACTTGGTAGTTAGACTTGAAGGCATAAAGCTCATAAGTTGCAAATGGGTTTTTAAGAGAAAACCTAGAGTAGATGGTGAGATTAAGACCTGTAAGGTTAGACTTATAGCTAAAGGTAATCTTTAAAGACAAGGTATTGATTATGATAATACTATCTCATTAGTTGCTATGCTTAAATTTATTAGGATCTTATTGGCAATAATTGCATACTATAAATTTGAGATTTGGCAAATTGATATGAAAGTGTGCAAGCTTAATAGGTCCATTTACGAACTTAAAGCAAGCTTATCTAAGCTGGAACATCCAATTTGATAAGGTAGTCAAATCATTTAATTTTAACAAAAATCCAAATAAGCCGTGTGTTTATGAAATGACTAGTAAGAGTAAGATAATTTCTTGTTCTTGTATATTGATAACATACTATTGATTAATAACAACATAGGAATGTTGTAATTAGTTAAAATAAGATTGTCAAAAAGCTTTTCTATGAAGAATTTGGGAGCAGCATTCTAAATTGTGGGGATAAAGATCTACAAAGATAGATCTTGTAAAATATTAAGCTTGAACTGGTCAATGTGATATTGTAAAATGTTAAGCTTGAAGGAGTCAACGCACATAGATGAAAAATTTGAGAGCAGCATTCTAAATTGTGGGGATAAAGATCTACAAAGATAGATCTTGTAAAATATTAAGCTTGAACTGGTCAATGTGATCTTGTAAGATGTTAAGCTTGAAGTAGTCAATGCACATAAATAAAGTGCTAGAATAGTTTATCATAGAGAATATTAAAAGAGGACTCATATCGATGAGTCAAGGAATTTGATTCTTTACAAAGCAATTTTGAAAGACCTATAAAGAGAGAGTGTGAATGAATAAGATATAACATGCATCAGTTATTAAATATATCTTATATGTCATGTTAATTATGAGGCCTAATGTAACCTATACTTTAAGTGTTACAAGTAAATATCTGACTGATCCAAGTAAGAAACACTAAAAAGCAATGAAAAATATTTTGAAGTAATTAAAAGAACTAAGGATATGTTCCATGTACATAAGGGAGACTTTGAAGCTTGAAGGGTTTACACACTCAAGTTTTTAGTCAAACCTTGAATACAAGCTTTAGGTTTGTGTTCATGATAAATAATGGAGTAATGAATTAGAATAGTTAAAAGTAAAAGATCACTGAAGATTTTACATATAAAGCAGAATATAATACAGCATCTGAAATTGCTAAGGAAGATATTTGTATAAGAAAGTTCATTGTTGAACTTGAAGTAATTCTATCCATCCTTAGCCTAGTCCTAGTGTATTGTGACAATAAAGGGCTATAGCTTGAGCCAAGGACCTAAGATCTCATCACATATCCAAATAAACTTGTACTATCATAAATTTAAAAGATCATTGATAGAAAGAATGTGAAGATTGAAAAGGTGTTAAACAAGAATAACATAACAGATCCATTTACCAAGGCACTTTAACAAAAGCTATTAGAAAAGTACTTTGAGTAGAGATATGTCTTATATAAGAGTGATTAGCTTTAGGTTTAGTAGAAAAATGATAAAGTTATAGCTAACAAGCCAATCAAAATTGTTGTAATTAGGTTGTAACTCTTGTCAGTCTTATTTATAAATTTAATAAGATTATATTTTTTAAGTTTATATTAGCAAACAATTTATTTTACACTTTCACAGGATGAAGCCCATAAGATTATGCACTGTTAATCAAATTATAATGGGATTATGATAATGAGACATTTTAATCGATGTATTATCCTTTAAATTATTTCTAGCTAGTTGATTATTGAGTAGGGCATTTATAGTGCCCCCATATTGGTACATACTTTGCATATTTATTAAGAGAGTAATATATTTGTTAGCCATTTATGTAAATACACTAATGTAACTGTGTAGGTCCTTATTAGAGAACGATTTACTAGATTGACTTACTGCACATACTTTGCATATTTATTGAGAGAGTAACATATTTCTTAGCCATTTATGTAGATACACTAATGTAAGTGTGTAGGTCCTTATTAGAGAATGAGTTACTAAATTGACTTACTGCAAGAACTCCCAAATGATAGTCTTTCTTTGTCATTTAAGAAATTTTTAGCAACAATAATACTTGTGATTCTTTGACTTGAGACACTATTGTCATCATATTTGAGAATTATCATATTTAAATGCCAATGTACATGATTCATAAATTGTAGGTTCTTAATAGAATGATTATTGGGTATGATTTAAATCACATAAAGATGCATAAGTTTACAAGATGAGATTTTCCATCTTAGTGAAAATAGGAGATGCTCTATATAAATGATAGAGTCATAAATCTCAGTCTTTTGCCAAAGCAGGGGTGTAAGCTAATACAAAGTTATTAATATCACTCATCAAATTATTGACTCAACATTCATATACATAGTATCAGATATTAAGGGTTTGACAGTAAACCATACCTCTAATTTAGTATAAGTGTTTGCTGACAATAAGATTGAACAACACAAAAATTGGCTATGAAAATATTTATTTGACGTATTTACGCAATTTGTTATGGTACAAGGGCCATGGTACATTGGTAAAATGTCAATTCTGGATGTGGACAAAATTGACTTTTTGGTTATAAGATAACCAATGACCAACATTATTAAAAGAGTTTAATTGGTGAAAAAAGAAAATTATTTCTACGCCTACCACTATCTTTACAATGAACCTATGAGATAAAACACAAACAATAGATGTACTATTGATTAAATTTTCTATATTACTTAAAATGTATTTTGGTAATTTTAAAATTAATTGCCTTAAAAGGCAACCTAGCACTTGCATTAAAACTAAAGGATGTCTTATAATAAAGCTTGTAATTAATTTTATTTTTATTGCATGATGCAAGGTTATAATATTAAATGTCTTAAGATAAAATGAATATTTTAAGACAAAGAGTTATTTTAATTGGATAATATTTGATTAAAATAAATAATTATTTTTAAAATAATGTCTTAAATTATGTAAAATTTAAATTTTTTGATTTTTTAAAAAATATTTTTTGTAACATTATCTTGATAATTATCTTTCATTTAAAATTAAATTTTTACGATCATTATCTATTTTCTTTTAAATTATAAATTTTTTAAAAAGAAAAAGGTGGCACAATTTTCATAAAATAAATGATAAAAGTTATCACAAGATATAGATTTGGTTTGGTTTCGAGTGTGGATAAATATTTATGCATATTCATTAAGGGTACTAGCAAATATTTAGTTTTTAAAATATATATATTTTTTGTTATAAAATTAATTAATTAATTGCGTTATTATCTTTAATTAATTAAATTTTTTAATGAGTATTTTCAAGTTTTTCAAAAGAAAAATGAAAATTGTACATGCTAGAAAGATGTGTATATTATGGATGAGATAAATTGATTATTTTTATTATTTGTAAAAGTATGTTCTTTATTAATTTATATATTATTATTTATTTATATTGAGTGAGTGCTGCTATTGAGTAAGATGGAGATGTGAACTTGGTGAGTATTTTTTTGAATTTGAAAATTTTGTTATCAATTTACCATGACATATGTAATGAATTGATATATGTTATGGTTAAATGGGTGCTTATAAGTTATTAAAGTTTACTTTAGATTTATGATATTTTATGCATGAATTAATAAAATAGTTATATGTATTTTTTTTATGAAATTGTATTGTGATCAATTTTATTTTATATTAATATACTTTATATTTTTATATAGATGATGTGTTTTATTTTGAATTTATACTAAAAATTGACAGTTAAATAATTTTAAGTTTAAAATTTAATATTTCATAATAATACAAATATAATTGAAAAGTAAAAAATTTGCTAAAATTTCATGAATATTTATACAAATTTAGTAATGGTTAAATATTTATTAAAGTAAATTTGATAATAAAATATTAATTTATAAATTTAAAAAGAATTTAAAATAGAGTTTTTGTAGCGAATGTGGGTGAGAATTGAGAGGTAACTTTGGTGTGTTGTTATCTCAAGGTGGAATTTACATCGCTATGTTTGTAATATATCCAACCAAATCCTTAATGAAATAAACTTGTGAGGTCCAAACATTGATAGGCCCAACCCAACTAGTGTATGCCACATGGGCTATACTAAGCCCCCCTTCTGCTTTTCGTGCTAGGGCCAGTTCGAGATGAATTCGATTTGCATCTGCACCAATAGAAGATAACAGTCATGGTGCTCAAGCACGAAAAGGAGCAGTTTTGATATTTTAGTGGATTCTTGACCATTAAAATATCATTTTAACACTCCATCAAAACTTCATTTTAGTGGATTCTTGACCATTAAAATGAAGAAAACTGCCAGATATTATCATGGTGCTCACGGTTCATATTATTGTCATGTCACGAAGAAAAATAAATGAATTAATTTCACAGTCAACCAAAATAAATAATTTTTTAATATAAAATTTTCAGCTAGCTATATCCCACCCTACCCACACGCTCTGCTAAATAAAATTAAATAAAATTAATATAAGACGACATAATTTTTTAAAAAATTTAAATATAATTTTAAAATATAATTTTTATTAAATTTATTTTATATTAAAAAATAAATAAAAATATATAATTAATCTTAAATTAAAATTTAATTTTAAATTAAAATTTAAAATTCTAGTCATCAACCATTCTCAGTACCACCACTGAATTGACACAGTAATTAACAATTTTCATCTCAACTCGGGCTGCGTTTCAGTGGAATTAATTTTGCTCATGTTCTTGCATGACCTCAGAATAAATGTTGTCTTTAGCCAATGAAGTTATTTCACAAATTCTCTCCTCCCCAAGGATCTCTGGTTGAAAATCATGTTTTTACAAAATGATGAAAGAATTAATTTAGAATATGATTCATATAGAATCCATGTCTAAAAATATGATGCATGCACCCCGATATAAATAATGTCAATTTTGAGGACCCCTTGACCCAAAAGAACATAGAAGTTTCCAGGAGATATCAAGAACAAAATATGATGGCCACGCCCGCAAATGCACCATTGTAATGTCTTTGTAGCCCAATGGACCAACAATCACTAGACTTAATGGAGAGAGTCAGAGCATCATTCATCAAAATTCCCTTTTGAGGACGACCGTAAACAAGCATATTTATATATTTAATTTTTGGGTTTTGTTTATTCTTTAACCAACCATATATGCTCACGTTTCAATGTCGATTTAAAGAACCAGTGAGTAGTGGGTATTATTTTAGTTGACTTGGGGGCCTCCACCAGTGATATTGGGCAAGTGACCCTAACGGCATACCAAATTAAAATAACAACATTTTCTTCGTTAATAATAATAACTACTAGGTCCTGCTAACTTTGTGGTAGTCTTCTTACCCACCAACCAAAGTATATATAATTTATTAGGGTTTGCTTATTAATATTGTGACATTATAAATTCTTTCTTCCCAAATTCCCCCACAAACAAAAACAAGTGCTTTGGCATGTTGCATGTAGCTATCTTGATAGGTCACTGACAATGAGATTTAGTGGATTCCTTGTAAACGAGATGTAAAGTTATTGATATATAATGGCAAATGGGTGATCATCTTTCAAGCAGGATATGGCATAACAAGATTATCCCCACATCAATATTTCAACTGGATACTGGTTACAACTCTCCCAGCTGCTCAATATATATTATTTTTTTGATAACTTAGATTATTTTGAAAATCAAGCACGAGTTTCATCTTTAGATTCAAGAAGATCGTTATGGTACTGTGCTATCCATCCTTCAATCATCTTGACTTCCGCTTTTCGTTGTATGACCAACCACTGTGGATCACTTTCTTGCGCAGGAAGTATATCCAAGCAATGAGATCCTGCAATATATAGCACATATATGCACTTGAAATTAATTTCTTTATATTCTTGTCATTAACAATATATATATGTATATGTATGTATGTATGTATGTATGTATGTATGTATGTATGTATATGTGTGTGTTTGTTTGTGTATGCAACTTAGATCTCAGCTAGAAAAGAATGTTGAGATTATTACCATTCACCGTATTGATAGCAACAACACTATCAGATATGTTCTTCAACACCCTGTACATCAACGACGCTATCAGTTACATGTATATATAACTTAGTTATATGAAGTAAGTTTATGTACTTTCAGGTAAGAAAAAGAGAGAATAATATCTGTTTACAAATTACCCGCCGCTGCTATAAGGATCCCTCAAACCGTTGGAGAAAATGATATTGCTTGCAAACCTATGAAGAATCAATTTTAAATCCTGCCGATGTGAAAATAAGCCAGTGATTAAATCGATTCCATGAATATAAAAGCAAGTATCAGTTGCCAATCAAAGGTATTTGTAAGAGCTACTTGTGAAACATACTTGTCCTCCGTAGTAAGTTGTCACCCAGTGAGGTTTAGGCTTGACGCCAAACAAGCCTTCGCAGTTCTTTGTGAATATGTTTAGATCAAAAGGAGCTGGAGGGAACATTGTATCATTATTACCATGACCTATGGGCATCACCAGCTCAGTGCATATCTGTTTATTTATTACAACAGCATTTTTATCAAAATAATTAATTCATAAACAGTGATGTTTAGCATAATATGATTATTTTTCATTTCACCTTTTTTTTTTCCTTAACAGGCTCAAGTTTAACCGAGACTTTCGACAATATGTTATTGAATGTTGTATATGTAAAGAACTACATGCCATTACTTGGTGGGAAGAGCTCCGTGATGTAATCAAAATAATCTTATCCCATTTTGCGAATACTTTTTTGTTTTGGTGTGGGTCTAATGAACTGTAGCATCTTATAATCGTTTTTTATTATCATTATTATTATCTTTTAACAAACTCTTCTTGTTCCCTTGCGTTCATGATAACAAGAAAGAAGTAAAAAAAAAAAAAAAAAAGGTTACCTGCCATGTCCATGTATCATATGTTTGAGTGGGATCACCAAATTCATCCATGTCATAGCATGATTTATTCCCCATATAAGCAACAACACCCGCAAATATTTTGCCAAGAATATCGGTTCCTTCTGGTGATCTATCAATGGCGCCACACACAACACTTACCGGATATGTTGGGGGTTCATTATATTGAGCTGCGTCCGAATATAATGAGTCTAAGTAGTTCTCGAGCTCAAAAGTTTTCTTTAGTGGTCTGGAAGAAAAACGAAACAGTAACAAATTAACACTCGTTTGAACGTACAAGTATAATATTAAAAATGACAGCTAGTACGATTAAAGACTTGTTTACTTGCAAGTTTTGAATTTTTCGCTGAGAATTGAAAGACCGTTAGGCCTGGAGGCGACTTCCTCAATTTCTGCCCAAGATTTGCGTACGGTTTCATAGCAACTCTCACTAGTTTCCTGCTCCATCCGTCGTTTATAAATAATTGTTATAAATAAAAAAAATATAAAAAATTAAAATGAAATTTAATTTAATTAAAGTTTGAAGCAATATGAAACCATAGAAACCAATCAATCAAGGTATTGATATGTCATACTTGAAAGTCCTTGGTTACAATAGTATAATAACCAACTTGCGGAGCGATGCCGTCAAAGTAAAGAATTGGAGCTGATGAAGCTAGAACTCCAACAGCAATATGGGGATATTTTAGCCGGAACCATGCAGCAAGCACTGAAACATTAAGGAAATAAGATATATAGTTGAGTAAAATTTAAAGACAAAAGAAGCTTTCTATTTAATTATAAATGAATTAATTCACAACTTGCTGACCAAAAAACGTTTTGTAGACTTACTTCCTCCGTATGATCCTCCAACAACGATTACTGGTGATATTTCCGCAGAATAATTTTTCTTTATGTGTGAGAGCACTGCAGCATAATCGGCTATAGCTTGGGCCGAAGTTAAATAACCAAGAGTGCTTGCATTTTTCATTGTTTCTTCCATTGAGGAAAATGGAATCGATTTTCCATAGTATCGATGCTGCCAATATAATAAAAAATTTCTGCAACTCAGCTTGGAGAACCGTTAACAAGTAGGGTAGAGTGTAAATTCTTACCTCAATATAAACTAGCAGAGCATTAAAACGAAGTGCATTTTCAGGGAGAAATCCATTTATTTGTACATCGTAATCTAGTGACTCTTCTCCGCCAAAGCAGACAAAGATTGGCGCACTGGTATTTGGACCGCCCCAGTACTTGAAATTTATCATATATCTTTGTTGAAAAGTAGTGTAGCTTTCTGGCTTATAATTAAAATGATCAAGTGTTTGGGTGAACAAAAAAGTTTGGAAATCGTTGGAATTGGACGACGACATGATCTTGGGTTCATTTTGGATTGTTTTTCGACGCGTTCCAAGTCTTGGGACATTAAATTGTGCTGCTGCTGAGACACAATAAGAGAAGAACAGGAGAAACAGCAGAGAGAATGAGTTTCTTACAGATTCCATATGTCTGGCAGCAGGCCTTGTCCAATCTTATGCAGAACGATAGAGAAATATTTATTTGATGTGTGTGGAAGTCCGGGGGACTTAATATCTATTTATGCTGTCAGATTCACAAATGAATAAAAGGGAGCTATGTTCGATCATCATGTAATTATGGTTGACTTGAATAGTTAAAAACCATTTTTTTTTTTTGAGAAAAGAAAGGACTTCATTAAAACAACCAACTTTTAACTATGAAGCAACATTTTTTGGGATCTCCTCTAACCACACTTCAGTCCCCGAAGTAGACAAGGCTCGTTTTGCCAGATTGTGAGCAGTCAGATTACATGTTCTGGGAACATAGTTAAACAATGTTATCCTCTCTGCAAGCTTGTGAATTTCTTTAGCTATCGAGTAAACTTCTCCTGTGCATTGAGCTTTTTTTAAAGTAGAAGATTCACTATGTTCAAGGAATCAGATTCAATTAACAACGGTTGCAGACCAGCATTAATATCCGAGGCCTCAGCAATTTCCACTTCGCCCAAACATTCTTGTTTAATTGCAGTAGTAGCCATGACACTTCTTCCATCCAAAATTTTCACAATAGAACCCAAACCAGCACATTCTTCCGCTTTCAATGCGCATCAACATTTAACTTATACCAAGATGAATGTGAGGGACACCATACTTCAGACACAGCATTTTGATCTATAGAATTTTAAGATTGAATACACTCTGAACCTTCTTGAAAGGCTTCCAACAACGATAGTTAGTGCGTGATAACCATAAATACCAAGCCACCACTGCAAACAATTCAAACTCCAACTTATTAAGGCTGTCAATCACCATTCTCGTAAAAACAAGAGAAAAGCATTTGATCATAGAGTTGTAGGCCCCTGAATCCAAACTTTTTTACCATAGTTACAGCCCAATATAGCATGGAAAAGATCTACTTTGTAGGCACATTTTAGACATAAAGCATTTTCTAAAATTTTTCTCTTCACCAAATTGCATTGAGTTGGCAGAATCTCCTTGCAGCTTTCCAAAGAAAAATTTTTAACTTCGAGGAGATTGACCAATTCCGCACGAACTTCCGCCAATGAGATGATGGCGCAGAATATGAAGGCTGGTAAGGACATCTTAACCTAGGTGTCACTTGGTATCCGCTTTTTGCCGTATAGTTACCTTTCTTTTCTTAATGCCAAAGAATTTCATACTTAATTGGACTTCTAGTAATTGGAATTTAGAGAACGACTTTAGCATACTCACGTAGACAGTGGTTTCTTTTTAAATCTTCATTCCAAGTAGAGCTGGCCTGTGTCCTAAAATCTGACTCAAAATTATCTTAACATTAGTATAATATTAGATTACATAGGTGTTACACTTCAAGAACTAGTTTAGATATCCAAAAATTTAAGAAAATTTAGGCAGCCCCTGATCCGAAGCCCTACCTTCCTTCAATAAAGCATGCCCCATTGTCATTGGTTGGAGAGTTTTAGAAGAGAAAGGCTTAAACATATGCGGTCTTAGTAACCAATTGCGCTCATAAATCAAGATTTCCTTGCCATCTCCAATGCGCCATCTACTTCATTTTAAGATTACCATTATCTGCAGGGCTCCATAATTGATGGATTTAATTTTTGCAAACGTCATACAAATGCTAAAAATTTTCATAACGAAATCTGTTCTCCATCTATTTCTTCGCTCTCTCAAAATCTCCTCCCTTTCAAAAGCTTCAAGGACTATTGGCAAATTATTTGACATTCGGCTTCTACATTGAAAGCCATAGAGCCTATAAATGCGTCTTTCCAACTCGAAGTGCAGAAAAACATGTCAATTCGTACTTCAATGGTCTTTGTCATATCTTTTATTTAACAAAGTGTAGGGCCCTACTAACTGTGTGTTGCAAACTACAGTCCATTAGTGCTGACTCGAACTCAAACATCAAATCATGTTTCTTCTGTGACACCCTTTCTTCTCCTCTAGTCTTTAAGATTTTGTCAAAATTGCATCCACATTGCGTTGTCTAGAGTTGAAGTGATTAAAAATTTGTTAAAGAGTCCGTTGAAGTTAGTTGTGATACGAACCTCGCTAAAAATAACGAGACCCGAACTCAACAAGGAACCCGAGATCGTTGTACGATTAGATTTGAATGGAATCTCGACCCATTGTTTATAAAGAAACAAGAATCTCGTATAATGTAGACGCCACAAACGGTGATGGAAGTCCGTTCGATAAGTCACTGGTGAACGCCACAAGAATAATTCTTGATAAGTTCGAATAGTTCTTCAAAGAACCAAAGAAAAAATAACTCTCAATTTTTGACTAATGAATTCTGATTGCTTCTTATTCAAAAGGTACCTTTTTATAGGCAAAAAATTGTAGCTTGTACTTACCTAAAACAGAAAGGAAAGCTAACTAATTAAATAGACTTATAAATGAACTCAAACACTCCAAGGAAAGCTGACTAATTAGATAGACTTATAAATGAACTCAAACACTCCTAAATATTCCTATTTTACTTGCTAAAAAAATCGAGTTTAGATTTGGTCAGACTTTTCTAGAGTTTAAGTCATACATATCCATCTTTGCTGAATATGTGGACCAAGCCCAATGGGTCTCCACGAATTTACTTGGGTCCAAACTTCTTGAATTAGCCCGTTAAGTGCTTCTTTGAACTTCTTTACTTGGGCTCTTGTAACTAGGCCAATTGGAACTTGAATTGAATTCTTTGAAGTTGTGCCATGATTTGTATCATTCTCCTCCTCTTGAAAAGGATTTGTCCTCAAATCATCACCTACATCAAAAGGACTCAAATCAACAACATTAAAAATAGCACTTATATTGTACTCACCTGGTAGATCTAACTTGTAAGCATTGTCATTGATACGCTCTAAGACTTGAAAAGGGCCATCTCCTCTTGGAAGTAATTTGGAATGCTTTTGCGTCGGAAATCTCTTTTTTCTCATATGTAACTAAACTCAATCTCCTGGTTCAAAAACCAGTTTGCGACGCCCCTTATTGGCTTGTTTTGCATACTGTTCCATTCTTCGTTCAATGTTGAGTCTTGCTTTCTCATGAATCTGCCTAACATATTCAGTTTTCTTTTTGCCATCTAAATTAACTCGCTCAATCATGGGTAAAGGAGATAAATCCAATGGAGTTAATGGATTAAATTCATACACAATTTCAAATGGAGAAAATTTAGTAGCAGAATGAACAGTACGATTATAAGCAAATTCAACATGTGGTAAACAATCTTCCCAAGTTTTAATGTTCTTACTAATAACAGTCCTTAACAAAGTAGACAAAGTTCTATTTACTACTTCGGTTTGACCATCAGTTTGTGGATGACAAGTAGTAAAAAATAATAACTTAGTACCTAACTTACACCACAAAATCTTCCAAAAGTAACTTAAGAACTTAGCATTTCTATCGGAAACAATTGTTCTAGGCATACCATGTAATCTCACAATCTCTTTAAAGAACAAATCAGCAACATGTGAAGCATTATCCGTTTTGTGACATGGAATAAAGTGTGCCATTTTAGAAAATCTATCCACAACCACAAAAATTAAATATCTACCACGTTTACTCCTAAGCAATCCTAACACAAAGTTTATATAAATATCAATCCAAGACTCATTAGGAATAGGCAATGGTGTGTATAAACCATGCGGTTGCTTTGGGGATTTTGCCTGCCTGCATGTGACACATCTATCGCAAGTTCTCTCAACATCTCTTTCCATGTGTGGCCAAAAGAAGTGTTCTTGTAAAACAGCTAATGTTTTAACTATCCCAAAGTATCCCATCAATCCTCTACCATGTGATTCTCTAACTAATAAATCACACACGGAACAATTCGGTATGCACAACTTATTTTCTCGAAATAAAAAACCCTCATGTCTAAAGTACTGACCATTGGAGGTCTTCTCACAAGTTATATATTCTTCACTAAAGTCAGGGTCTAAAGGATAGAACTCTTTAATATGTTCAAAACGCAATTTAGCATCAAGAGTAGAGAGTAATGCGTATCTGCGAGAGAGTGCATCTACAACCACATTCTCCTTACCTTGCTTATATTAGATGATGTAGGAAACGTTTCAATGAACTCAACCCAACGAGCATGTCTTTTGTTCAATTTGTGTTGTTCTTTCAAGTGCCTCAATGATTCGTAATCAGCGTGAATCACAAATTCCTTGGGCCAAAGGTAGTGCTGCCATGTTTCCAAAGCTCGAACCAATGCGTATAATTCCTTATCATAAGTCGGGTAGTTTAAAGCTACTCCACTTAGCTTTTCGCTGAAATATGCAATCGGTCGTTCTACTTGCATAGGCACAACTCCAATACCTACACTAGAAGCATCACATTCAATCTGAAATATTTTGTTAAAGTTAGGTAAAGCTAATAAGGGTGCATTTGTCAATTTTTGCTTGATGAGCTGAAATGCCTTCTCTTGCTCTTCTCCCCACTTGAAACCAACGTTTTTCTTTATTATCTCAGTGAGCGGTGCGGCTAAAGTACTAAAGTCTTTCACAAACTGTCGGTAGAAACTAGCGAGTCCATGAAAACTTCGTACGTTGCCTATGCTCGTGGAACTCGGCCATTCTTGAATTGCATGAATTTTCTCTTCATCAACTTGTATTCCTTGTGCACTCACAATGAAACCAAGAAACACAAGTTTATCGGTGCAAAAGGTGCATTTCTTTAAGTTAGCAAATAACTTCTCTTTTCTAAGTACATCTAAAACTGATTTTAAATACACAATATGATCATCCAAGTTTTTGCAGTAAATGAGAATATCATCAAAATAAACAATGACAAATATGCCTAAGAATGCACACAATACATGGTTCATTAATCGCATAAATGTGCTCGGTGCACTAGTTAAACCAAAAGGCATTACTAACCATTTATACAAACCGTATTTTGTTTTAAAGGTAGTTTTCCATTCATCACCCTCTTTCATGCGTATTTGATGATACCCACTCTTCAAATCCATTTTTGAAAATATACAAGTTCCATGCAATTCATCTAACATGTCGTCTAAACAAGGAATAGGATGTCGATACTTTACCGCAATGTTGTTGATCGCTCGGCAGTCAACGCACATTCTTCAAATGCCATCCTTCTTAGATACAAGTAAAACTGGAACGGCACATGGACTTATGCTCTCCCTCACGTAACTTTTCGCCATCAACTCACTTACTTGCCTTTAAAGCTCTTTTGTCTCCTCAGGATTGCTTCCATAAGCTGGTCGGTTTGAAATTGTCGTATCAGGTACAAAATCAATTTGATGTTCAATCCCTCGGATAGGAGGTAATTCCTGTGGCGTTTCTTCGGAAAAGACATCCTCATATTCCTGCAAAAGAAAAACCATAGAACTAGGCAAAGCAGAATCAATCTCATTAGTATTTAAAAATGCCTCTTTGTACAAAAATATAATTATTAGCTGATTTAAAAATTTCGTTCTTTTTATTTCACTCTCTTTTGCATAAAAATTTGTTTTTCTCTCTATTTTGTTTTCAATGACTGAATCTACACTCTTTTTTTTTCTTTCAATTTTTTCTTTCGAATTGTCACTCGTTTTCTTTTTATCTCTCTCTTTCTTTTGATCACACTCCTTTCGTAACCATACTTGATCCTCATACACTTGTTACAGTGTTAAAAGTACAAGAGTGATTGGACGTTGATTAAGTACAAAAGAGTACTTGTTCGTAAAGCCATCATGCTTCACACGCCTATTAAACTGCCATGGATGCCCTAGCAACAAATGTCCAGCTTGCATCGGTACTACATCACACAACACTTTATTTTCATATTTGCCAATTCGAAATGCAACTATCACCTACTTATTTACCTTCATCTCTCCACTATCATTTAACCACTGTAATTTGTAAGGTTTAGGGTGTTTCAACGTGGGCAGTCCTAATTTTTTCACCATTATTGTGCTTGCAACATTGGTACAACTACCACTATCAATAATCATACTACACACCTTGTTCTTGACGTGGCACCTAGTATGAAAGAGGTTCTCTCGCTGCACTTTTTCAACTTCTTTTGCCTGCAAGCTCAACGCTCTCCTAGTTACTAATGTCAATGCATCAGGGGCTAAATACTTCTTCTCGGTAATGTTCTCCAATGGCGGCATGTCATGGGTGTCAGAATCTTCATCGTCGGTCACAATGTCACCATTATCTTGCATCATCATAACTCGTGTGTTTGGATTTTGACTTGCTATATGTCCCCTGCCTTGACATTTAAAACATTTAATGTCACGATTTCTAGAGGTAGAAGTGTCAATTTTACCTTGAGAAACATGGCTGGTGTTCTCGGACTTGGGCTCAAACTTGTGCTTGAGTGTTGCGGATGTTTGCAGCTTGTCTTCTTTCTTTGTGGAATTCGTTTTCCAAAAGAATGCACTCGAACTTTGATTTAGACGTGTGTCGCCCCTCCTCTTGAGTTGGCGCTCAATTTTGATGGCCATGTGAACCAAATCCTCTAATTCCACATAATGTTGCAATTCCACCGCGTTTGCAATTTCTCGATTCAAACCACCAAAAACCTAGCCATACTAGCTTTTCGATCCTCCTCTATATTCGCTCGGATCATAGTTATTTTCATTTCTTTATAATAATCCTCCACGCTCCGATTGCCTTGCGTAAGGTTTTGCAATTTTTGATACAACTCCCTGTAATAATAGTTTGGAACAAACCTTTTTCTCATCACAGTTTTCATCTCCTTCCATGTTTCTATTGGACGTTCTCTATTTCTTCTCTAACTTAAAACCAATTGATCCCACCAAACAATAGCATAATCAGAAAATTCAATGGCTGCAAGTTTTACCTTTTTCATTTCGGAGTAGTTGTGGCAATCAAAAACTAACTCCATCTTCTTTTCCCACTCAAGATAAGCCTCGGGATCATTCTTGCCTTGAAATGAAGGCACCTTCATCTTGATACTGCCCAAATTATTATCCTTCCGATTCCAAACTTTTCTAACACGTTCAACCTTCCTATTGCTGCCTACCGAATGTCTATTTTCTTCCTCAAAACTGCTGTCGTTATATTTCTCAAAATCTTCTACTGTACACTGTTGTTAAGCGCTTTCTCTCCGATTCCTCCAATTGGCATTTTCTAATCTATCAAACCGTTCACTTATTTGCTCTAGTTCCAGCTTCATCATCCGTCTCATCTCTCCCACCAAAACTTCCACGTATAGCTTTGAATTCATCCCTGTTTGTGCTTCCTCGTGGTCGTGTTGTGACATACTTTCTGCAGGAGATAAGTTATAAAAAAAAAGTACCTCACAATTCTCTCCCTTATGTGTTTACACTCAAGAATATGAATCACTCTGCATTCGTGTTTTCACTCAAAAAATTTGTGACTTTTATCCCTCTAATGCTCTCAGCACTCTTGCCTTTTTCCACTCAATAATTCTCTTTCGGTTCTTTTAAAACTAACAAACAATGATCAAAAATTTCTAGCAACAATTCTTCAGGACTTACTACGACAAAATAAAGGTTGAAAATAAGGTTATATCACGGATTTTAAAGGTTTTAATTTCGCACAAAGTATTTCAATTTTATACCCACTGATTTGGAAATTGAGAATCACAAGGAATATATTAGAATTTGATGCACAAATATTAGAATGTTGATAACAAAGTGAAATATGAAATTTTTATTTTTTTTCGTTTCTTTTCCACTTTTTTTTTCTCTCTTTTTTTTTCTTCTATTTTTTTTTCCTTTCCTCTCTTTTTTTTTTCTTTTTCTTTCTTTTTTTTTTTATATCAAGAATTGCAAAAAGAATAACAGATTACGAAAAGAATAACAAAAGGGATAGGCAAACCTGACACTAGAATAACCTGGCTCTGATACCAAATAATACGAACCTCGCTAAGAATAATAAAACTTGAACTCAACAAGGAACCCGAGATCGTTCTTTGATCAAATTTGAATGGAACCTCGACCCGTTGCTTATAAAGAAACAAGAATCTCGGTATAATGTAGACGCCACAAACGGTGATGGAAGTCCTTCGATGAGTCACTGATGAACGCCACAAGAATAATTCTTGATAAGTTCGAATAGTTCTTCAAAGAACCAAAGAGAAAATAACTCTCAATTTTTGACTAATGAATTCTGATTGCTTCTTATTCAAAAGATGCCTTTTTATAGGCAAAAAATCGTAGCTTATACTTACCTAAGACAGAAAGGAAAGCTAACTAATTAAATAGACTTATAAATGAACTCAAACACTCCAAGGAAAGCTAACTAATTAGATAGACTTATAAATGAACTCAAACACTCTTAAATATTCCTATTTTACTTGCTAAAAAAATCGAGTTTAGATTTGGTCAGACTTTTCTAGAGTTTGAATCATGCATATCCATCTTTGCTGAATATGTGGACTAAACTCAATGGGTCTCCACGAATTTACTTGGGTCCAAACTTCTTGAATTAGCCCGTTAAGTGCTTTTTTGAATTTCTTTACTTGGGCTCTCGTAACTAGATCAATTGGAACTTGAATTGAATTTTTTGAAGTTATGCTATGATTTGTATCAAGTTGGTTAGCTGGTTATGACAGATGGTATATTATATAGAAAACCAAAATTAATTTCCGTTAACAAGATTGGTTAATCTATTCTTCTCAGCATATATACACATGCAAGTTTTTCATTATAGGACTAATGAGTGTAGGTAAAGTTTTTGGTTGGTGATAAGATACAAAACTATTATTGAGAATGTAAGATGCAGGCTTAAACATTCAAAGTCATCAAATGGTTTTTAGTTAGAAGCACTGGCCACTTTAGGTGGCAAAACACCACAAGAGTAAAGGTTTAGGAAGCTTGCAAATTTTCTAAAACTAATGATCTTTAAGTGTTTAGCCTATGCACATCTTAGACAAGGAAAATTGGAGCCAAGAGCATTAAAGGCTATATAAACGACCTTGAAGGTGTTAAAGGTTTCAATATATGGAGCACTAGCCTAAATCTACCTATATGCATAATAAATAGGGATGTGATCTTCAATGAAGTAGCTATGTTAGATTCAAAGCATAAACGTGGAGATCATGATGCTAAAAGAATCTCATTTTAGCAAAATCTCAATGTTTGAGATTCAAATGTAATTCAGATTACGGAGAAGTTTTCATCATAATTTAAGAAACATGAAAAGAACAATATGGTTTTAAGCAATCATTAAGGTAATGGTATAGAAGATTTGATGAGTTTATGATAATCAAGAAGTTGTTATGATTATTGTGTTTATCATAGATATGTTGGAAATAAAAAAAACTAATATTTTTACTACTTAATATAAATTGAAATTCCAACATTTAAACTCTAGAACATTTGGGGGAATGAAAAGTGTTGTATATGTAGAAATCAAAACTCAAACTAATAAATTAAAATATGTTAAAATTTTCTATATTTAAATCAATCAAATTCAATATATCTCAAGTTATTTCATTATTAATCTAGCAATATCAAATCTAATACAAAGTAATAAGGAATAATAATTAAACAAAGGCACTAGAATCTGTTAACGAAAGAAAAGCTTATGAAACTTATGAAGAACCTTTTCATAAAATAAAAATTCTCCGAACTGATTATAAAAGTCATCAAAAATCTACTAGTTCAAAAAAAACTTACAATCATTAATTTTTCTTACAAGAACTCTTATAATTACACATTCAAGAGACCTATATTGAGAAATTTCATTATTCAGAACTCTCTCTTTATTAACTCAATGGAATGATTGAACGATACGTTCACAAACTCGAACTTTTAGTCACCAATAGTAATAAAAACTCTAAAAAATTTTTAGTTAGATTTGAAAGAGAAAAAATGGTGAAAAAAGTTTTCAAGAGAAATTAATTAAAAATCTTAAAGGATAAAGAAAAATTTGTGTTTCTCTTAAAAAAACATAAGTTGGGAAAACTAAAAAAAATGCATAGAAGAATTTTTTGCGTAAAGATATTCACTTAACTATTAAGTAACTTTAATTAAGTATAATTATTAAGTAAATTTAATTAAGTATAACATTAAAAGTTTAAGTGTAATTATTTAATAATTATTAAGTAAATTTACATTTAGGTTTTTTAATAATTTATATTATTAATTAGACCATATAATTTACATTAAATTACAATATAACGTAAAGTTAAGAAAATTTTTCAAAAATTTTAAATAATTCACAAATATATATAATATTTATATATATTTATTTTGACTTATATGTTGAAAATGATAGTCATAGCTGTTGAAAATAATAGTCATAGCCCATTAGAAGGCCCAAGATTATTCACACAATCTACAAGGCCCATTACAAGCAACTAGACACAACAAGACAAACAAACTAGCCGTTGAACAGTAGCCGTTGTGAACAGTAACGGTCAAAAAATTTGAAAAACTAGCTGTTACAAACTCATGTATATAAACACATCATTGTAAATGAAAAATTACTACTTTCTTTTGCACTTGAAGCTTCATCATTCTTTTATCAATATTTTTTACATGGTATCAGAGCAAGTTTCATCCTAAATCCACCTTCTATCTTTGTTTCTTGTTGGTTTTTGGTGTATCAAGACATTCCCCTTCAAAGCCAAATTAATAAATGGAAAAGGAGGGCTCGTCATACAACACCAAGAACAAAAGTTCCTTCAAGGGAGTTGACAATGATGGTAATACCACCTTGAAACTTACCACATTTCCCTTGAATGGAAAAAATTATTCAATTTGGCTCAATCCCGCTGAACGAGCATTAAGTGGAAAACGAGCGTTGGGCTTTGTCAATGGAAGAATCACAAAGCCTACTGACACATCAAGTGAAGAATATGAAGATTGGTGTTATAATGACAACTTGGTGTATACATGGATTTTGAATTCCATGGAGCCAGCCTTGGTGGGTGCATTCTCCAAAGCTGAAACTTCTAAAGCACTTTGGGAGTCTATAAAGAGACAGTTTGGTCATCAAGGAAACTTGATGAGAATATATGAGTTGAAGCATTTCATCAACAACATCAGCCTTGGTGGAGGTGATCCAATAGAGTACAACACCAAAATTAAGGAAGCATGGGATGAACTTCAATCCTTAAGGCCGAATACCACCAATATTGAAGAAGTGGAAAAAAGAGCCAATGAGGATCTTGTGATATCATATTTGATGGGTTTGGGTTCTGACTATGATGATCTTAGGAACCACATCCTTAGAATTGAACCTTTGCCTCATTATGATGATGTCGTAAACAAGGTGAATAAAGAGTACATGCAAAGAAAGATTTTGAATGGGAACTCAAGCAAGACCGAAAGAGGTAGTTTGGTAGACAGCAAGGAAGAAGGTATGTTGGTTCAAGGAGCAAAAGTCAAGGCTAAATGCGACAAATGTGGACGGATGCACAACCCAAAAGACAAATGTTGGAAGTGTGGTCATTGCAAGATGCTAGGTCATACTAAAGAAAAATGTTGGGTCCTCAATCCACATCTCAGGCCAATTAACAACAAGGAAAAGTCACAACCACAAAGCGCTCAAAATGCGATAGAAAAAGGCAACTCAAAACTCCTTGAGGATTTGGCAAAACTTCTTCAAAATCATCTCCCAAGCTCCTCTCAAGGTATGATTTCCAGCTCATATTTTAAATTTGAACCATGGGTTATTGATTCAGGTGCTACTAATCATATGTTTAGAAACAAAAATAACGCATCTAGAATAGAAACCCAAGGAAACTTTAGAAATGTGACAATAGCCAATGGAAGTGAAATACCTATTAAAGGATTAGGTGATATTAAAGTTTTATCAAAGGAAACAAAAGGTCTTTACATGCCAAATTTTTCGTCAAATTTGTTATCGGTAAGTAAGATAACAAAAGATTTAAATTGTTGTGTCATCTTTGAACCAAATAAAGTGATATTTCAGGACATACTGACTGGAAAGAAGATTGGTGAGGGAAGACTACAGGATGGCCTATATTTTTTGGATAACACCAATCAAGCTCTTAGAGTTGAGGAAGATCGTGGACTTCAAAAACTTTGGCATGCAAGATTAGGACATCCTCCTAGTAATATTCTGTGTAAAATGATTCCGAATATGAAGTTTAGTGATTTTAAACAATGTAGGGCTTGTAATCTAGGAAAACAAACTAAACTTCCTTTTGTACAATCGGAAACTTGTTATAATGAAATGTTTGATCTCGTACATTCTGATCTATGGACTTCCCCTTTAGAATCTCATAATGGCTTCAAATATTTTGTGACATTTATTGACCACAAGTCTAGATACACTTGGATATACTTGATTAAAAATAAATCGGAAACCTTATCGTGTTTTAAAGAGCTTGTATCCTTAATTGAAAATCAACTTGGCAAAAGGATAAAGATTCTTAGGAGCGATAATGGGGGAGAATACACAAGTGCTGCTTTTGAGAATTACTTGAGCACTTTAGGAATAGTTCACCAAACGACTTGTCCCTACACACCCGAACAAAATGGAGTAGCCGAGCGAAAAAATCGGCATATCTTAGATGTAGGAAGGTCATTGATGTTTCATCACAATGTCCCTAAAGAATATTGGAATGAAGCCATTCTCACTGCCATACATTTGATTAACCGAATGCCTTCTAAGTTATTAAATGGAAAATCTCCTTTTGAGATTTTGTATAACCGACAACCCAATTTATCTTATCTTAAGGTTTTTGGCTGTACTTGTTATGTTCATATCCCTAATCATATTAGAGATAAATTGAGTCATAGGAGCGTAAAGTGCATGTTCTTAGGGTATTGTATTGATAAAAAAGGTTATAAATGTTTAGATCCTTGTACAAATGAGAAATTTCTCTCAAGAAATGTTACTTTTCTGGAAAGTAATCCTTATTTTGAGAAAGTGAGAAATGAGGGGGAAAATAAGGAGGATCCTCTTCCCTTATCTATTGTGGGTAACCGGTTGAGTTCATTAAGAACTAATAATCAAATTAATGATAGAATAAGTTTGAATGAAAGTGAAAATGAGGATTCTAACTATGAAGAACAAAACATAGTTAGTGAAAGTCAAAGTGAGGAAACATCTAGAGATGAGCTGCCTGATGATCAATTAGTTTTTGAAAATGAAATTCCATTTAGTTCTTCACAGGTTGATCAAAATGAGATAGAGTCCATTTCTCCATCACATGATCAAAATTTTCCACTTAGGAGATCTCAAAGAATTAGGAAACCTCCATCCGAATGGAAAAAGAATAGGGTATTCTTTTATGGGAATAAGGTAACAGCACATCCTATAGAAAATTACTATACCTTAGTTAACGTTAAAGAGAATTATAGAGTTTTTCTAACAAAATTGGATAGTTTAAAAGAGCCATCTTGCTACAATGAGGCCAAAGACACTCCTATTTGGAGAAATGCCATGGACGAAGAGTTGGAAGCCTTAGTTAAAAATAAAACATGGGAAATTGTTCCTCTTCCTCAAGATAAGAAAACAGTTGGGTGTAAGTGGGTGTACAAAACAAAGTTGAAGAGTGATGGTTCTGTTGAAAAATATAAAGCTAGATTGGTAGCCAAAGGATTTACTCAAACCTATGGTTTAGATTACACCGAGACATTTGCACCAGTAGCCAAAATGAACACCATTAGAGTCATCTTATCCTTAGCCGCTAACTATGAATGGGAAATGTATCAAATGGATGTTCGAAATGCTTTTCTTCAAGGAGAACTAGAAGAAGAGGTTTATATGGATATCCCACAAGGATACAACGTCAAAGTACCAAGAACACATGTGTGTAAACTTAGAAAAGCCATTTATGGTTTAAAACAATCACCTAGAGCTTGGTACTCTAAGTTGCAAGGTGCTTTAACTTCTCAACTTTTTAAAATTAGTAGTGCTGATCATTCCTTATTCGTAAAACACTCCAATAATGGTATAACAGTTGTGATAATCTATGTAGATGATATAATTATAACTGGGAGTGATAGTTTGGGAATAAAAAACACTAAAAGCTATTTAAAATCTACATTTGATATTAAAGACCTTGGGTACTTACGGTATTTCTTAGGTATAGAAATTGCCCATTCTAATAAAGGGCTTTTTCTATCCCAAAGAAAATACACACTTGATCTTTTGAAAGAGACAGGTAAGCTTGGAGGGAAGATAGCTTCAACACCAATTGAAGGACAAACCAGAAAGAAGGAGGGCAAACCAATTCAAGACATCAAGCAATATCAAAGAATTGTGGGTAAGTTAATCTATTTAACCATTACTAGACCTGACATTTCTTTTGCTGTGAATCAGGTGAGCCAATTCATGACTTGTCCAATGACCAATCACATGGAAATGGTGGACCGAATACTCAAATATCTCAAGGGAACTTCAGGACAAGGAATACTCATGAAAAAACATGGACATCATCAAATTCTCGCCTACACAGATGCTGATTGGGCAGGGAGCATTGAAGACCGCAAGTCTACAACCGGATATTACACTTTTGTTGGTGGGAATTTGGTGACTTGGAAGAGCAAAAAGCAAACTGTGGTGGCCAAATCAAGTGCCGAAGCTGAATATAGAGCAATGGCTTCAACCACTAGTGAATTGATATGGTTGAAAGCATTGGTTGAAGATTTAGGTTT
>CP135565.1:4304653-4332241 GCA_032401905.1 Swietenia macrophylla
AATATTCCGATTTTACTTGCTAAAAAATTGAGTTTACATTTGGTAAGACTTTTTTAGAGTTTGAATCATGCATATCCATCTTTGCTGAATATGTGGACCAGGCTGAATGGGTCTCCACGAATTTACTTGGGTCCAAACTTGTTGAATTAGCCCATTAAGTGCATCTTTGAACTTATTTACTTGGGCTCTCGTAACTAGACTAATCGGAACTTGAATTGAATTCTTTGAAGTTGTGCCGTAATTTGTATCATTCCCCTGCTCTTGAAAAGGAATTGTCCTCAAATCATCACCTACATCAAAAGAACTCAAATCAGCAACATTAAAAATAGCACTTACATTGTATTCATCTGGTAAATCTAACTTATAAGCATTGTCATTGATACGCTCTAAAACTTGAAAAAGGCCATCTCCTCTTGAAAGTAATTTGGAACGCCTTTGTGTCGGAAATTTCTCTTTTCTCATATGTAACCAAACCTAATCTCCTTATTCAAAAACCATCTTGCGACGCCCCTTGTTGGCTTGTTTTGCATACTGTTCCGTTCTTCGCTCAATGTTGAGTTTTGCTTTCTCATAAATCTGCCTAGCAAATTCAGTTTTCTTTTTGCCATCTAGATTAACTCGCTCAATCATGGGTAAAGGAGATAAATCCAATGGAGTTAATGGATTAAATCCATACACAATTTCAAATGGAGAAAATTTAGTAGCAGAATGAACAATATGATTATAAGCAAATTCAACATGTGATAAACAATCTTCCCAAGTTTAAATGTTCTTACTAATAATAGCCCTTAACAAAGTAGACAAAGTTCTATTTACTACTTCGGTTTGACTATCAGTTTGTGGATGACAAGTAGTAGAAAATAATAACTTAGTACCTAACTTACACCATAAAGTCTTTCAAAAGTAACTTAAGAACATACCATCTCTATCGGAAACAATTGTTCTTGCTAAAATAAAGCCGATTAAGCCAATTAACTAATCTCGAGATCATGCCAGCATCGTGACCGTGCTGCATTAGGAATCCGTATATCCCTATCATCATTGTTGGAGATGAAGAAATTGAGAGCAAAGATCCAAATAATGAAGAAAAGCCCAAATAACTCTTTGGGTTGTCTAGATACTAAATGACAAAATAACAACTAGCTTTTCTACTCACTAAAGGACAAAATAATAACTAGTTTTTTGAATTTGAAACATATGTTATTATATGTTGTACCTAGCTGTTGGAAAAGTAAAGTAAGCTTGTACTTAGCCATTAGGATATTGTATATATAAACCCAAGATGTGTAAATGATTATTGTTGAAGGAAAAAAGGCAATTCTCTCATCTTCTTCATATTTCTCTCTTTGGCTGAAATTCTCAAGCTCACTTCTTATACTTTGATCATCAAAGTTAACAGTTCTAGGCATACCATGTAATCTCACAATCTCTTTAAAGAACAAATCAACAACATGTGAAGCATCATCCATTTTGTCACATGGAATAAAGTGTGACATTTTAAAAAATCTATCCACAACCACAAAAATTGAATCTCTACCACGTTTACTCCTAGGCAATCCTAACACAAAGTCTATAGAAATATCAATCCAAGACTCATTAGGAATAGGCAATGGTGTGTATAAACCATGGGGTTGCTTTCAGGATTTTGCCTGCTCGCATCTGACACATCTATCGTAAGTTCTCTCAACATCTCTTTTCATGTGTTGAGCTTGTGTTGTCCTTTCAAGTCCCTCAATGATTCGTGATCAGTGTAAATTACAAACTCCTTGGGCCAAAGGTAGTGCTGCCATGTTTCCAAAGCTCGAACCAATGCGTATAATTCCTTATCATAAGTTGAGTAATTTAAAGCTGCTCCACTTAGTTTTTCACTGAAATACGCAATCGATCGTCTTTCTTGCATAAGTACAGTTCCAATACCTACACCAGAAGCATCATATTCAATCTGAAATATTTTATTAAAGTTAGGTAAAGCTAATAAGGGTGCATTTGTCAATTTTTGCTTGATGAACTGAAACGCCTTCTCTTGCTCTTCTCCCCACTTGAAACCAACATTTTCCTTTATTACCTCAGTGAGCGATACGGCTAAAGTACTAAAGTCTTTCACAAACCGTCGGTAGAAACTAGCGAGTCCATGAAAACTTCGTACGTTGCCTATGCTCGTGGGACTCGGCCATTCTTGAATTGCACGAATTTTCTCTTCATCAACCTATATTCCTTGTGCACTCACAATGAAACCAAGAAACACAAACTTATCGGTGTAAAAGGTGCATTTTTCTTTAAGTTAGCAAATAACTTCTCTTTTCTAAGTACATCTAAAATTGATTTTAAATTCACAATATTATCATCCAAGTTTTTGCTGTAAATGAAAATATCATCAAAATAAATAACTACAAATCTATCTATGAATGCACGCAATACATGATTCATTAATCGCATAAATGTGCTCGGTGCATTGGTTAAATCGAAAGGCATAACTAACCACTCATACAAACTGTATTTTGTTTTAAAGGCAGTTTTCCATTCATCACCCTCTTTCATGCGTATTTGATGATACCCACTCTTCAAATCAATTTTTGAAAATATACAAACTCCATGCAATTCATCTAACATGTCGTCTAAGCGAGGAATAGGATGTCGATATTTTACTGTAATGTTGTTAATCGCTCGGCAGTCAACGCACATTCTTCAAGTGCCATCCTTCTTAGGTACAAGTAAAACTGGAACGGCACATGGACTCATGCTCTCTCTCACGTAACCTTTCGCCATCAACTCATTTACTTGCCTTTGAAGCTCTTTTGTCTCCTCAGGATTGCTCCTAAAAGCTGGTCAATTTGGAATTGCCGCACCAGATACAAAATTATTTTGATGTTCAATCCCTCGGATATGAGGTAATCCCTGTGGCGTTTCTTCGAAAAAGACATCCTCATATTCCTGCAAAATAGAAACCATAGAGTTAAGCAAAGCAAAATCAATCTCATTAGTATTTAAAAATGCCTCTTTATACAAAAGTACAATCATTGGCTGATTTAAAAATTTCGCTCTTTTTATTTCACTCTCTTTTGCATAAAAATTTGTTTTTCTCTCTATTTTATTTTCAACGACTGAATCTGCATTCTATTTTTCTCTTTCAATTTTTTCTCTCGAATTGTCACTCATTTTCTTTTTATTTCTCTCTTTCTTTTGATCACACTCTTTTCATAACCACACTTGATCTTCATACACTTGTTGCGGTGTTAAAGGTACAAAAGTGATTGATCGTTGATTAAGTACAAAAGAGTACTTGTTCGTAAAGCCATCATGCTTTACACGCCTATCAAACTGCCATGGACGCCCTAGCAACAAATGTCCAGCTTGCATCGGTACTACATCACACAACACTTTATCTTCATATTTGCCAATCCGAAATGTAACTATCACCTGCTTATTTACCCTCATCTCTCCACTATCATTAAACCACTGCAATTTGTAAGGTTTAGGGTACTTCAACATAGACAGTTCTAATTTTTCCACCATTATTGTGCTTACAACATTAGTACAACTACCACTATCAATAATCATACTACACATCTTGTCTTTAACGCGGAACCTAGTATGAAAGAGGTTCTCTCGCTGCACTTTTTAAACTTCTTTTGCCTGCAAGCTCAACGCTCTCCTGGTTATTAATGTCAATGCATCAGGGGCTAAATACTCCTTCTCGGTGATGTTCTCCAATGGCGGCATGTCATCGGTGTCAGAATCTTCATCGTCAGTCACAATGTCACCATTATCTTGCATCACCATAACTCGCTCGTTTGGACGTTGACTTGCTATGCGTCCCCTACCTTGACATTTAAAACATTTAATGTCATAGTTTTTAGAGGTAGAAGTGTCAATTTTACCTTGAGAAACGTGGCTGGTGTTTTCGGACTTGAGCTCAAACTTGTGCTTGGGTGTTACGGATGTTTGTAGCTTGTCTTCTTTAATTTAGACGTGCGCTACCCCTCCTCTTAAGTTGGCGCTCAATTTTGATGGCCATGTGAACCAAATCCTCTAATTCCATATAATGTTGCAATTCCACAGCATTTGTAATTTTTTTATTCAAACCACCCAAAAACCTACCCATAATAGCTTCTCGATCCTCCTCTATATTCGCTCGGATCATAGTTATTTTCATTTCTTTATAATAATCCTCTACGCTCCGGTTGCCTTGCGTAAGTTTTTGCAATTTTTGATACAACTCCCTGTAATAATAGCTTGGAACATACTGTTTTCTCATCGCAGTTTTCATCTCCTCCCATGTTTTTATTGGACGTTCTCTATTTCTTCTCCTACTTAAAACCAATTGATTCCATTAAACAATAGCATAATCAGAAAATTCAATAACTGCAAGTTTTACCTTCTTCATCTCGGAGTAGTTGTAGCAATTAAAAACTAGCTCCATCTTCTTTTCCTACTTAAAATTAGCCTTGGGATCATTCTTGCCTTAAAATGAAGGTACCTTCATCTTAATGCTGCCCAAATTATTATCCTCCCGATTCCAATCTTTTCTAACATGTTCAACCCTTCTATTGCTGCCTACCGAGTGTCTATCTTCCTCTTCAAAACTGCCGTTGTTATATTCTGATACAAATCATGGCACAACTTCAAAGAATTCAATTCAAGTTCCAATTGGCCCAGTTACGAGAGCCCAAGTAAAGAAGTTCAAAGAAGCACTTAACGGGCTAATTCAAGAAGTTTGGACCCAAGTAAATTCGTGGAGACCCATTGGGCTTGGTCCACATATCCAGCAAAGATGGATATGCATAATTCAAACTCTAGAAAAGTCTGACTAAATTTAAACTTGATCTTTTAGCAAGTAAAATAGGAATACTTAGGAGTGTTTGAGTTCATTTAGAAGTCTATCTAATTAGTCAGCTTTCCTTGAAGTGTTTGAGTTCATTTATAAGTCTATTTAATTAGTTAGCTTTCCTTTTTATCTTAGGTAAGTACAAGTTACGAATTTTTGCCAATAAAAAGGCATCTTTGGAATAAGAAGAAATCAGAATTCATTAGTCAAAATTTGAGAGTTATTTTCTCTTTGGTTCTTTGAAGAACTATTCGAACTTATCAAGAATTATTCTTGTGGCGTTCATCAAATAGTTCTTCAAATAACCAAAGAAAAAATAACTCTCAATTTTTCTGAATAATGAATTTTGATTGCTTCTTATTCAAAGGTGCCTTTTTATAGAAAAAATCGTATCTTGTACTTACCTAAGACAAAAAGGAAAGCTAACTAAGTAAATAAACTTATAAATGAACTAAAACACTATAAGAAAAGCTGACTAATTAAATAAACTTATAAATGAACTCAAACACTCCTAAATATTCCTATTTTACTTGCTAAAAAAATCAAGTTTAGATTTGGCCTGACTTTTCTAGAGTTTAAATCATGTAGATCCATCTTTGCTGGATATGTGGACCAAGTTCAATGGGTCTCCACGAATTTACTTGGGTCCAAACTTCTTGAATTAGCCTGTTAAGTGCATCTTTGAATTTCCTTACTTGTACTCTTGTAACTGGATTAATCATAATTTGAATTGAATTTTTTGAAGTTGTGCCATGATTTGTATCAAGTAGCATATGTAAAAAATATTGATAAAAGAATGATGAAGCTTCAAGTGCAAAAGAAAGTATTCATTTTTCATTTACAATGATGTGTTTATATACATGAGTTTGTAACAGCTAGTTTTTCAAAAATTTGACCGTTACTGTTCACAACGGCTACTGTTCAACGGCTAGTTTATTTGTCTTGTTGTGTCTAGTTGCTTGTAATGGGCCTTGTAGATTGTGTGAATAATCTTGGACCTTCTAATGGGCTATGACTATTATTTTCAACACTCCCCCTCAAGTTGGGCTTGAACAAATTAATCAAGTTCAACTTGCTACCGAACTTGTGGAGTTGCTGAATACTTGGAGGTTTAGTAAACACGTCCGCCAATTGATCTTCACTCTTGACATAAGGCATTGAGATTGTCTTGTTCAAATACTTTTCTCTTATAAAGTGACAATCTAGCTCTATGTGCTTGGTCCTCTCATGAAATACCGGATTATTCGCAATATGTATTGCCGACTTGTTATCACAATGTAGTTTCATGGGTGCCTCCACATTAAAACCTAAATCTTCAACCAATGCTTTCAACCATATCAATTCACTAGTGGTTGAAGCCATTGCTCTATATTCAGCTTCGGCACTTGATTTGGCCACCACAGTTTGCTTTTTGCTCTTCCAAGTCACCAAATTCCCACCAACAAAAGTGCAATATCCGGTTGTAGACTTGCGGTCTTCAATGCTCCCTGCCCAATCAGCATCTGTGTAGGCGAGAATTTGATGATGTCCATGTTTTTTCATGAGTATTCCTTGTCCTAAAGTTCCCTTGAAATATTTGAGTATTCGGTCCACCATTTCCATGTGATTGGTCATTGGACAAGTCATGAATTGGCTCACCTGATTCACAGCAAAAGAAATGTCAGGTCTAGTAATGGTTAAATAGATTAACTTACCCACAATTCTTTGATATTGCTTGATGTCTTGAATTGGTTTGCCCTCCTTCTTTCTGGTTTGTCCTTCAATTGGTGTTGAAACTATCTTCCCTCCAAGCTTACCTGTCTCTTTCAAAAGATCAAGTGTGTATTTTCTTTGGGATAGAAAAAGCCCTTTATTAGAATGGGCAATTTCTATACCTAAGAAATACCGTAAGTACCTAAGGTCTTTAATATCAAATGTAGATTTTAAATAGCTTTTAGTGTTTTTTATTCCCAAACTATCACTCCCAGTTATAATTATATCATCTACATATATTATCACAACTGTTATACCATTATTGGAGTGTTTTATGAATAGGGAATGATCAGCACTACTAATTTTAAAAAGTTGAGAAGTTAAAGCACCTTGCAACTTAGAGTACCAAGCTCTAGGTGATTGTTTTAAACCATAAATGGCTTTTCTAAGTTTACACACAAGTGTTCTTGGTACTTTGACGTTGTATCCTTGTGGGATATCCATATAAACCTCTTCTTCTAGTTCTCCTTGAAGAAAAGCATTTCGAACATCCATTTGATACATTTCCCATTCATAGTTAGCGGCTAAGGATAAGATGACTCTAATGGTGTTCATTTTGGCTACTGGTGCAAATGTCTCGGTGTAATCTAAACCATAGGTTTGAGTAAATCCTTTGGCTACCAATCTAGCTTTATATTTTTCAACAGAACCATCACTCTTCAACTTTGTTTTGTACACCCACTTACACCCAACTGTTTTCTTATCTTGAGGAAGAGGAACAATTTCCCATGTTTTATTTTTAACTAAGGCTTCCAACTCTTCGTCCATGGCATTTCTCCAAATAGGAGTGTCTTTGGCCTCATTGTAGCAAGATGGCTCTTTTAAACTATCCAATTTTGTTAGAAAAACTCTATAATTCTCTTTAACGTTAACTAAGGTATAGTAATTTTCTATAGGATGTGCTGTTACCTTATTCCCATAAAAGAATACCCTATTCTTTTTCCATTCGGATGGAGGTTTCCTATTTCTTTGAGATCTCCTAAGTGGAAAATTTTGATCATGTGATGGAGAAGTGGACTCTATCTCATTTTGATCAACCTGTGAAGAACTAAATGGAATTTCATTTTCAAAAACTAATTGATCATCAGGCAGCTCATCTCTAGGTGTTTCCTCACTTTGACTTTCACTAACTATGTTTTATTCTTCATAGTTAGAATCCTCATTTTCACTTTCATTCAAACTTATTTTATCATTAATTTGATTATTAGTTCTTAATGAACTCAACCGGTTACCCACAATAGATAAGGGAAGAGGATCCTCCTTATTTTCCCCCTCATTTCTCACTTTCTCAAAATAAGGATTACTTTCCAGAAAAGTAACATTTCTTGAGAGAAATTTCTCATTTGTACAAGGATCTAAACATTTATAACCTTTGTTATCAATACAATACCCTAAGAACATGCACTTTACGCTCCTATGACTCAATTTATCTCTACTATGATTAGGGATATGAACATAACAAGTACAGCCAAAAACCTTAAGATAAGATAAATTGGGTTGTCGGTTATACAAAATCTCAAAAGGAGATTTTCTATTTAATAACTTAGAAGGCATTCGGTTAATCAAATGTATGGCAGTGAGAATGGCTTCATTCCAATATTCTTTAGGGACATTGTGATGAAACATCAATGACCTTCCTACATCTAAGATATGCCGATTTTTTCGCTCGGCTACTCCATTTTGTTCGGGTGTGTAGGGACAAGTCGTTTGGTGAACTATTCCTAAAGTGCTCAAGTAATTCTCAAAAGCAGCACTTGTGTATTCTCCCCCATTATCGCTCCTAAGAATCTTTATCCTTTTGCCAAGTTGATTTTCAATTAAGGATACAAGCTCTTTAAAACACGATAAGGTTTCCGATTTATTTTTAATCAAGTATATCCAAGTGTATCTAGACTTGTGGTCAATAAATGTCACAAAATATTTGAAGCCATTATGAGATTCTAAAGGGGAAGTCCATAGATCAGAATGTACGAGATCAAACATTTCATTATAACAAGTTTCCGATTGTACAAAAGGAAGTTTAGTTTGTTTTCCTAGATTACAAGCCCTACATTGTTTAAAATCACTAAACTTCATATTTGGAATCATTTTACACAGAATATTACTAGGAGGATGTCCTAATCTTGCATGCCAAAGTTTTTGAAGTCCACGATCTTCCTCAACTCTAAGAGCTTGATTGGTGTTATCCAAAAAATATAGGCCATCCTGTAGTCTTCCCTCACCAATCTTCTTTCCAGTCAGTATGTCCTGAAAAATCACTTTATTTGGCTCAAAGATGACACAACAATTTAAATCTTTTGTTATCTTACTTACCGATAACAAATTTAACGAAAAATTTGGCATGTAAAGACCTTTTGTTTCCTTTGATAAAACTTTAATATCACCTAATCCTTTAATAGGTATTTCACTTCCATTAGCTATTGTCACATTTCTAAAGTTTCCTTGGGTTTCTATTCTAGATGCGTTATTTTTGTTTCTAAACATATGATTAGTAGCACCTGAATCAATAACCCATGGTTCAAATTTAAAATATGAGCTGGAAATCATACCTTGAGAGGAGTTTGGGAGATGATTTTGAAGAAGTTTTGCCAAATCCTCAAGGAGTTTTGAGTTGCCTTTTTCTATCGCATTTTGAGCGCTTTGTGGTTGTGACTTTTCCTTGTTGTTTATTGGCCTGAGATGTGGATTGAGGACCCAACATTTTTCTTTAGTATGACCTAGCATCTTGCAATGACCACACTTCCAACATTTGTCTTTTGGGTTGTGCATCCGTCCACATTTATCGCATTTAGCCTTAACTTTTGCTCCTTGAACCAACATACCTTCTTCCTTGCTGTCTACCAAACTACCTCTTTCGGTCTTGCTTGAGTTCCCATTCAAAATCTTTCTTTGCATGTACTCTTTATTCACCTTGTTTACGACATCATCATAATGAGGCAAAGGTTCAATTCTAAGGATGTGGTTCCTAAGATCATCATAGTCAGAACCCAAACCCATCAAATATGATATCACAAGATCCTCATTGGCTCTTTTTTCCACTTCTTCAATATTGGTGGTATTCGGCCTTAAGGATTGAAGTTCATCCCATGCTTCCTTAATTTTGGTGTTGTACTCTATTGGATCACCTCCACCAAGGCTGATGTTGTTGATGAAATGCTTCAACTCATATATTCTCATCAAGTTTCCTTGATGACCAAACTGTCTCTTTATAGACTCCCAAAGTGCTTTAGAAGTTTCAGCTTTCGAGAATGCACCCACCAAGGCTGGCTCCATGGAATTCAAAATCCATGTATACACCAAGTTGTCATTATAACACCAATCTTCATATTCTTCACTTGATGTGTCAGTAGGCTTTGTGATTCTTCCATTGACAAAGCCCAACGCTCGTTTTCCACTTAATGCTCGTTCAGCGGGATTGAACCAAATTGAATAATTTTTTCCATTCAAGGGAAATGTGGTAAGTTTCAAGGTGGTATTACCATCATTGTCAACTCCCTTGAAGGAACTTTTGTTCTTGGTGTTGTATGACGAGCCCTCCTTTTCCATTTATTACTTTGGCTTTGAAGGGGAATGTCTTGATACACCAAAAACCAACAAGAAACAAAGATAGAAGGTGGATTTAGGATGAAACTTGCTCTGATACCATGTAAAAAATATTGATAAAAGAATGATGAAGCTTCAAGTGCAAAAGAAAGTATTCATTTTTCATTTACAATGATGTGTTTATATACATGAGTTTGTAACAGCTAGTTTTTCAAAAATTTGACCGTTACTGTTCACAACGGCTACTGTTCAATGGCTAGTTTATTTGTCTTGTTGTGTCTAGTTGCTTGTAATGGGCCTTGTAGATTGTGTGAATAATCTTGGGCCTTCTAATGGGCTATGACTATTATTTTCAACAGCATATTAGCAAAATAAGAAGTAAACCTACGCATAGAAAATGGAGCAAGAGTTGCTACATTAGCTGTAGGAACATATGTTTTATCTTTACTCATTGAACTTGTTTTAGAATTAAATGATTGTTATTATGTCCCCTCATTAACTAGAAATATTATTTCAATTTCTTGTTTGGACAAAATTGGTTATTCATTTATAATAAAGGACAAGTGTTGTTTCATTTATTTAAATGAAATATTTTATGGTAGTGCACATTTGATTAATAGACTCTATATTCTAAATCTTGATATGCCCATTTATAACACAAATACTAAAAGAATTAAATCAAATGATTCAAATCTTACTTATCTCTAGTATTATCGCTTAAACCATATAAATAAGACTCATATTTTCAAACTTTATATAGTTAGATTTTTAAACTCATTTGATTTTGAATCTTATGAGTTATGTGAACTTGTTTATTGGGCAAAATAACTAAAGCCCTTTTACTGGACATAGTAAAAAGGCAAGTGAATTATTGGTCTTATACATAGTGATGTATGTGAGCTTTTTAACACACAAGCAAGAAAAGGATATCAATACCTCATTACATTTATTAATGATTTCAATAAATATAGCTATGTATATCTTATGAAGCACAAGTCAGAATCTTTTGAAACATTCAAAAAATTCAAGAATGAAGTACAAAATTAACTTAGTAGAAAAATATTAAAATACTTCGATCAGATCGAGGTTGTGAATACTTAAATCAAAAATTTTATAATCATTTAAAAGAATGTAGAGCAATTTCGTAATTTACTCTCCTACTACACGATAGTGGAATAATGTATCTGAGAGAAGAAATCAAACCTTATTATATATGATTTGTTCTATAATGAGTCATAAAAATCATTGAGTTTTCTTTTAGGGATATGCTCTAAAAACAACTACATTTACACTGAATCGTATTCCATCTAAATCATTTCAAAAAACTTCATATGAAATATGGATTGGTAAGTGTCCCAATTTGTCTTTTATAAAAATTTAGGGTAGTGAAATTGACATAAGACTTCAAACCTCAAAAACACTTAGACCAAAATCTGACAAATTTTTTTTGTAGGGTATTTTAAAGAAACTAAAAGATATTATTTCTATAATCTCATTGAGTATAAAGTATTTATTGCTCGAACTGATATTTTTCTAGAGAGAGAATTCATCCGAAGAAAGACCATTAGGAAGAAAA
The DNA here is from genome assembly GCA_032401905.1 of Swietenia macrophylla. Classification (NCBI taxonomy): domain Eukaryota; kingdom Viridiplantae; phylum Streptophyta; class Magnoliopsida; order Sapindales; family Meliaceae; genus Swietenia; species Swietenia macrophylla. The sequence continues at coordinate 4,316,350 of CP135565.1, forward strand.
TAGAACTCAAAGAAATTCAAAATTTACGAGAAATGACTAAAACACAGATGGAACTTGAATAGAGTTTACAAGTAGTTGGGAAACAAAAATTTGCTTCTAAAACACAATCATTGTGCAGGTCTAGTAGAACACATCTGATACAAATCATGGCACAACTTCAAAGAATTCAATTCAAGTTCCAATTAGCCCAGTTACGAGAGCCCAAGTAAAGAAGTTCAAATAAGCACTTAACGGGCTAATTAAAGAAGTTTGGACCCAAGTAAATTCGTGGAGACCCATTGGGCCTGGTCCACATATTCAGCAAAAATGGATATGCATGATTCAAACTCTAGAAAAGTTTGACCAAATCTAAATTCGATTTTTTAGCAAGTAAAATAGGAATATTTAAGAGTGTTTGAGTTCATTTATAAGTCTATCTAATTAGTCAACTTTCCTTGGAGTGTTTGAGTTCATTTATAAGTCTATTTAATTAGTTAGATTTCCTTTCTGTCTTAAGTAAGTACAAGTTACGATTTTTGCCTATAAAAAGGCACCCTTTGAATAAGAAGCAATCAGAATTCATTAGTCAAAATTTGAGAGTTATTTTCTCTTTGGTTCTTTGAAGAACTATTCGAACTTATCAAGAATTATTCTTGTGGCGTTCATCAGTGACTTATCGAACGGACTTCCATCACCGTTTGTGGCGTTTGCATTATACCGAGGTTCTTATTTCTTTATAAACAACAGGACAAGATTCCATTCAAATCTGATCGTAGAACGATCTCGGGTTCCTTGTTGAGTTCGGGTCTCGTTATTCTTAGCGAGGTTCGTATCAACATTGTGATTTAAAGAGATAAATATTTCTCATGATTCAGCATGGTGATTGTTGCTCATAGATCATTATGAACCTACAACATATCAATAAGCAATAGTATACCTAGATTCTGAAACATGGCTTAAAATTATGAAATCTGAAATGAAATCCATATGTATTAACCAAGTATGGACTTTGATTGATCCACTTGAAGTATTAAAACTCATAGGGTGCAAGTGAGTTTTTAAGAAAAAGACTCACATAAATGATAATATACATACTTTTAAAGGGTATTTAGCTACAAAAGGTTTCAAACAAATTCATAGTATTAACTGTGATAAGACCTTATCTCTATTTGTCATGCTTAAATCCATTCAAATTTTACTTGCAATAGCTGCATTCTATAACTATAAAATTTGGCAAATGAATGTTAAAACTTCATTTCTTGATAGAAATCTTTTAGAGGATGTGTATATGATAAAAACAAAAGGTTTGGTAATTCTAGAAAATGTTAAGAAGGTTTGTAAGTTACAAAAATTCATTTATGGATTAAACCAAACTTCTCAAAGTTGAAATCTTCATTTTGATAATGCAATTAAAGAATTTGGTTTCATTAAAAATGAAGATGAATCTTGTGTTTACAAGAAGGTTCGTGGAAGCAACGTTGTCTTCCTAGTATTATACGTTGATGACATACTATTTATTTAAAATAATATCTCAACTTTATAATCTATAAAAGTATGATCTATAGAAATAAATCAAGAAGACTGCTTGGTCTAAGTTAGAGTACTTACATAGATAAAATGTTAAAAAGATTTTACATGGAAAAATTTAAGAAAGATTCTTACCTATGTCACATGGAATAAATATCTCTAAAGACTAGTGTCCCATGACATAAGAAGAGAAAGATCGCATGAATAAAATTCCTTATGCATCTGCTATAAGATCTATCATGTATGTTATATTATATGCTCATCCTAATGTCTTATATACTTTAAGCATGACAGCTGGATATCAAGCAAATCCAAGTGAGCATCACTAGACAATTGTCAAGAATCTCTTTAAATACTTAAAAAGAACTAAAATTGTATTCTTGATATATAGGGATGAGGAAGAGCTCATTGTAAAGGGTTACATTGATGCTAATTTCCAAACCGGTAAGGATAACTTTCAATTGCAAATAAATTTTGTATTTTACCTTAATAATGGTGTTGTGAGTTGAAAGAGTTCAAAGTAAGGAACAATGACCGAATCTACATCAAAAGTTGAATATATTGTTGTATGCAATACAGCTAAGGAGACTATTTAGATCAAAAAATTCATTACTGAATTAGGGGTTGTCCCAAGCCTTTTTAACCTAACAGAGCTCTATTGTGATAAGAACGAGGCTATTGCATAAGCAAAAGAACCCAAATCTCACTAGTAATCTAAACATATACTTTAAGCGTTTTTATCTCATTCAAGAAATTATTGAGAAAAGAGATGTGAAGATATACATAGTATTAATAGACACTAATATTACTGACTCATTGACAAAATTTCTGGTTTAGCAGAGATATAATCGTTACATTAGATCCTTAGATATTAAATACATGAAAAATTAGATTTAGTGCAAAAGAGAGATTATTAGTATATATCTTAAATTTAATAGTATTTTAGATATTTGACATATTTGTATCATGATATTTTCATTTATATATATATATATATATATATCATTTAATTATTTCATTATTATATATCTATGTATTTTATAAATGCAATAATACAGTTAAAATAACAAGTTCAATTAGTTCGATACTATTCTTAAATGTCTCTATTCAAGCATTGTTATGAATAGAGTAACAACAATGCATTGCGACTAGTATGTGTAGTGACTAATAACAATATATATGTGCTATAATATGAGATATCAAATCAACACATGAGTATAAATTAGTGAACTAATATACTGAACCGACCTGTCATGAGAACACTCCAAGTATTATTATATGAGTATCATAAATGATAATTAATTTTAACCAATTAATTAATTAAAACAACAATACAAAATATATAGAAAAGGCAATTGAATTTTAATATAATTCATATTTTTCAATCTTTTATCCATAAAGCCACATCCAAAGAAAAATAATGATTATAAGTACAAATGAAGTTAAACAAAAAAAAAAAAGACTTCTTTTTATATTTGTCATTATAGTCTTAAATATTTTTAAATAAACTTGTTCAGTGAGATCTCCTTATCTTCATACATCAAGCTTTCTTCAACTTAATTCAACAAAATCTCCTTACTAATTGTTTTTCAACTTCAATTAGTATAAGTTTTCTCCCAAAGAATAATAAGAAAATATATTGACAATACTTAAAAAGAATATAAAAATATAGATAAGTAGAAATATGAACCTCGCTAAGAATAACGAAACCCGAACTCAACAAGAAATCCAAGATCGTTCTATGATCACATTTGAATGGAACCTCGACCCATTGTTTATAAAGAAATAAGAATCTCGGTATAATGTAGACGCCACAAACGGTGATAAAAGTCCGTTCAATAAATCACTAATAAATGCCATAAGAATAATTCTTAATAAATTCGAATAATTCTTCAAAGAATCAAAGAGAAAATAACTCTCAATTTTTCTGACTAATGGATTTTGATTGCTTCTTATTCAAAGGTGTCTTTTTATCAGTAAAATCGTATCTTGCACTTACCTAAGACAGAAAGGAAACAATTGGCCAATTAAATGGCTCTACATGCTCAAATTAAACAAGGTAAGCTGACTAATTAAATAGACTTATAAATAAACTCAAACACTTCTAAACATTCCTATTTTACTTGCTAAAAATCAAGTTTAGATTTGACCTGACTTTTCTAAAGTTTAAATCATGCAGATCTATATTTACTAAATATGTGGACCAAACTCAATGGGTCTTCACGAATTTACTTTGGTCCAAACTTCTTAAATTAGCATGTTAAATACATCTTTGAACTTCTTTACTTGTACTCTCGTAACTGGAGCAATCGGAACTTAAATTAGATTCTTTGAAGTCATGCCATGATTTGTATCAAGTAATCTCATGTTTAATAAACAGTAATTAACATAACATATTGTAATAAGACAGGCAACAAGAATAGCTTTCCAAAAGATACTACTATTGCAAATCTTAACAAGAAGTACCATGAATATGTTCCATGCTTCAATCATTCAATTTAATTTATTTTAATAAAAAAATAACACATAAAACAAAGATAAATACATACTATTTTATTTGCCTTCATCAAGTTTTTTTAATTAAAATCTTGATTTTAATCTATTGAATTCAAATAATATCATTGCATATAATAGAAGGTATTTATTTAAGTTTTTTTTTTCTTTTTGTAGTGTTTATGTATGAACAATAAAGAAAAAGAAAAAAATTTAAATAAAATCATTTACGTGAATAACTAACTTTACTTTTTTCTTATTAAGTTGGTCAATTTTTACATTTTTAGACAATTTTATCCTACATGTCTATTTGCTTTTAAAATAGCAATAGATAACAAATAATTAAATATAACTTTACATGACAAAAATCATTATAATTTAATAGTGAGTGCATTGTTTTACATTTTTATGAATTTAAGTTTAATTTTTTACAATTGCAGTATTTGGCTCAATTTCGAGCGTGCTACTAGAAATTTGAGTTCGAACCATCAGGCACATATAATTTTAATATACATATATATGCACACACATAGATACAGAGATTCATATATATTATTGTTTAAAAAATATATATTTAAATTAAAATTTTAAAAATTAAGTAGCAATTTCTTCACTATTTTTTTAATTTCTATGTATTTTGTATTTTATAATTTTATATAAATTTTATTGTAAATAAATTTAATTTTATCAGTTGTTTATTATATGTATTTAGAGAAGTACATAATAAATAATATATTATTATTGTATATTTAAAATAAATAAAATAATAAATATAAATACTAAAAATCAAATTCAGGTTTGAGAGTGATAAGTAAAATACTTTATCACTGAGTTATAACTTTTATCGATGAACCAATATTTATCTGTATTTATCTAATATTTAATGTTATTTTAAATAAAAATACTTATATGAGGATAAAATTATTCAAAAATAGTGAAATTTGCTTATTTTTTAAGATTGACTACTTATGTAAATAATCTTTAAAATAAAATTATNGAACCAATATTTATCTGTATTTATCTAATATTTAATGTTATTTTAAATAAAAATACTTATATGAGGATAAAATTATTCAAAAATAGTGAAATTTGCTTATTTTTTAAGATTGACTACTTATGTAAATAATCTTTAAAATAAAATTATTTTAAAAATATTTTCAAAAAGAAATAAGAGTACTATTGTCCATGGTTCAACTTTTCACATGTCACAGGACACATTTGGACTCAGACAAACCAAACCATGATATTTCTAAGCAGAATAGAAACTAGCAACTTTTAAGGCAATGGCACTTGGAGAAGTCGTCCAAAATATTATGATTGGTTTTCACTATACTGATATAAATTATGATACAAGAATTAACAACAATTAAAGCAAGGAAAAAAAATTGACTAATAGCCGCACAAAAGGCCAAGCATATGCAACTCAAAAAAGAAATAATAATAATAATAATAATAATAATAATAATAAAGCACAAACCCAGAAGAAACGATAAAACAAACCTCACTCAGCCTCACACAAGAATGCACACATCACCAACTCAACTAGCAGCGGCTGTAGTACATAAGATACAACGCAAACGAGGGACACCTGATTTGGAGCCTGCATCGTCGTCTTCATCCTCAACATCATTGTCATACTCATATTCTGACACTGGTTCCCAATAAGTGGCTCCATTACCTTTCTTACCACTAACAGTATGCATGGAATCCATAAGACAATCCATGTGATAAGCATGACAACAAAAGAACACTATGACTGATACATTCTGTATAGAGAAGGGATCAAAACACATGCAACATCTTGCACCGCCTCTTGTTTTTGACTTAACCTCCATGGTTCTCACACTGTGTCCTTTATCAGTTGCCTGAGAAGCCCTACTTCGATCTCTTTTCACTCGTGCGTCATCTTCTTCATTGGTCAAGCAAACTGCTCTTCTTGCTTCTTTGTAGTATTTAACCAAGAGATTTACAATATCAGCCTGTAAAGTTTCCAAATACATGAAAATGTAAAAATCATTGCATAAAAATATTTTTGGTCAAACAAAAACTACAATCTCATATAGATTGGAGTACCTTCAGAATATCATTACACCCATGTCTAAGAGATGTTTCAGTCCTGTAATCGGTTATAATTTTCACTAGGCGGTCTCTTAGCCTGAAATTAACACAAATTAGTTTGAATGAAACATGATACTACAAAACTTTTGGGTGGTATTTCATTTTCCAACCCCCAAGTCCAATTTGTAATGATAATCTTGAACTAACAACTAAACCGAAAAATCATTTCAGTCAAACTAACCGAGGTATCTCTAAGCCATTGGGCACCATATTTACAATATACAGAGGATCAAGATTGCCGACTGTGTGCTCCAACAGCACACCCACCTGCCAGTTAACGGAAGCATGCTTAGGAAAACTTTTAAAAAACATGAAATTATGTACAACTACCAAATACGTGCAAATATAATGCAATTTTTGAACATTTTGTATTTCACATGTACCATTTCAGGTTTGTGCATACATTGCTTAATCAATTCTTCCCAAAGTTCATCATCATGCTGCATGGTAACAAATTCTACAGCCTGCAAACAACCACAAAATTTTTCTTGTCACAACCAATCATCCAAGTAGCTACAAAATAGAAGTACCAACATCAAAGCCACAACTGAAAGGGATCTGTTAAAATAAAGGACCCTATTCAATAGCAGACATAAAATACCTCTTCTATGTCCCCTAATTTATTAATAATGACAGCTAGGGCTTGTTTTGTATTGCCCATTCTTCCGAGAATGAACACTTGCTCCCTCAAAAGATCTTTTCTGATGCAAACTTCATAGGCCTGAATGTTTAATTTAGATAGGTTAATTTACTGGAATATAATTACAAAATCACTAAACTGACCATTCATTGACCATCTCAAACCTTCTCAAGTGTGTAATGCTGACTACTACGAAGAAAAGGAAGTAGCATCTTTGGATTGTAGTCTGCATAAAGTTCTACCTGTCACAACAAAGAAACATAATCCAATGATTACACAATCCACACAACTCACAAGCAAACATATTGAACCTATGATAATCAAATTCTATATACATTAGGCATAAACACTACAATCTTTACTAGTAATTTTATAGACTTCCAAACGCTAATATTAATTCTCCAAAACCAGTTATAATAAAGCTTAACAAATAAAATGCAGTCAAAGAGGGAATATTTCAACTATCAATTGAATCATATTTTTTCGGCATACATTACAAAAAGAAAAGGAATCTTAAACAATATATGACCAAACGAGTGATTCAAACCCACCAAGGAATCCTGCAATCCAAGGTCCATAACATCCATTCCAAATTAGATGGCCATTCATTGAAACAAAATTAATTATCTAAATCTTGGAGAAAAAGTTATTTGAAATAGTTGAAAACTGGAATCGGTCAAGCGTCATATACCAGTTCAGAGTAGGCATAGCCTAAACATCATTTTCCCTTTAGGCTTAGTTTAGGACTCAGCTGCTGAAGTGTTTCATAAAGACCAACTTTTAGAGGGGATCACTCATTTTTCCACTCATTATTGACATCTAGTGATTTTACCACAGCAGCTGTAGCTTCAAATCCCTAGCACTTGAATCCGAAACATAGCCTAAGTGTCAAGACTAAATCACCTCACTTCAACATTGCCCCTGACTTGAGGAAGTACAATAAATTTGATATTTTAGTTAACTCATAGTTGTAGCAGTTCCACCCTCTGCAACCACACACACACACACGCAAAAAGGAAGAGCGGGGGATGCATTGTCAACTTAAAACCACAAAATTTTATTAAGTATTCATATCAACAAAATATATCTAAAACACGGAGAATTCAGCACAGAATGCCTATAATAATCAAAAGAAAATAATAAACAAGCAAATGCAGCCCTTCAATACCTGCATGTCATGGAAATCCTTTCCCATGTGTGGATTTACTTCAAATAATGAGTGCAGATATAAATTCAAGAAATATCTTGAATAACACTTATCACAAGTGTCTAGAATGTCACCAGCACCTAGAAGCTGTGCGACAACTTCAGATGGAGTAATTAAGTCCTTGTTCTGAATCAACAAAGCGACTGCACGCTTGCAATCTAACAGCATCAGTTGCACGACCTGCACAAGCAAAGAATACGAGCTAGTCAGGTGATAAAGTGATGTAACACAATCATAGAATGCCCTGAAAAAAATATACGTATATAAGTCTCTCATATTAGTTGTCCTACTATTGGGTATTTAAAACCCTAGCGTTAGTATTTCAATATAGCAAAACATGACTGGTTCTCTTTTATTTTCAGAGGTTGATCTCCTCACACCATGCTAAAATAGCATTGAAATTTTATGAAACATATGTAAGAACCTACTCTCTATCAAACAATGTAACTCAAACAAAGAACTTACAAGAGGCCAAGTAACTTAAGAAAATTTCAACCATCTTGGCATCACCATACCTTTTCACGGATAGCATCATGCAAATTATGTTTTTCAACGAAGTCAAATATATCTGGCTTCATAAGCTGAAAAATTACAAGTAGCAAAATTAATAAAGATAGAAGCAAATCATGCCAGTGTGCAAGAGAGGTGCAACACGTATAAACTAAAAGAAACATAAATCCCAAGGGAATATTTGCAGTGATGAATGCATGTGTAAAAATTTGACTGTGGATGAATGTGCATCAGAAAACTTACATCAGCATAAAGTGAGAAAGCTTTTTCATATTGCCCATCAATTACAAACAACTCTGCTAGTGCCTGATACAAAACAGAGTTGTGTTTAGAAACACAAGGTCAAGAATAGGTTCATGTGGCATATGATATTCATGTTTACATGGTATATACACAAACCAACAAACCTCTTTGAGAGCATCAGTCATGGAAGAAGTGTTTAGCTGAGGTTCTATGGCCGATATAACAGGTAATGCAGAGTAAATCACAGGTGGCCAAGATTTAACAGTTGACAAAAGATCCTTATGGAAAGATGGATTTGTAGCCAGTGCTACCAGAGCAACCTACAGCATAAAAAACAGAAAAAGGCCTTGATTCCAATCTGCACATGGGAAGAAACTAGGAAATGGATCAAATATATCTTAATGCATTTCTCTCATAGAAACCTCATAAGCGGTATCACGCAATCTTGGGTTTTCAGTTGGTATGTATGGAACCAATACAGGAAGCTGTCGAAGATGAGCAAAATGGAAAACCCATCTGCAAAAGTAGCCCAACAAAAATATTAACAAGCAGCCTATAGAAGATTTACAAAAAAAAATGCCTGCTACTACCTCTCCCATGCTGATGCAGATCCTCGCAATAATTTTGGACACAAAGATGCAGCTTCAACATATTTCCTTTCCACAATCAAATGATCAAGATATCTTGATCCAACCTATGCATATAGCAAACAAAAATTTAGCAAAGTATGCCATAAAGTATGCATTATAACATGAAAGATTTAAAAATATTACGTCATTGAAAATACAAAACAATCACATCAACTGCAGCAGGATTACTAAAGTACCATCTAATTGTAATCAAAAAGTTGAAAATGGAAAACTTGAATCACACAAGCATTATGATGCTTCAGAAATTTCATTTTTGGTAAGAATTAAATATGTCCTCCTAAAGAAATATTTACTCTTACATTGTGCATATATCATTCAAGCACTTCTTCCTGCCATTAACTCAAGAAACTTGTACCAAAATTGAACTAAGTGCCTAAAGAGTGTACAACATTCTATTGGGAACCAACTGATTTAAGAGTTATTGGATGTTAACAACACAGCAAACACTGAGTGTTTGCAAAATACATGCTGACTAACAGAATATGGAGCATTTTTCAACCAGAAAGTTTTCCAATTTGGATTTGCTGCTGTGGAAATGGTTACACTAATTCATAAACAGACACCAACAAGATGAGTAGATGATACCCCCCCCCCCCCCCCTTGCAGAAAGGCCTAAAAAGAGAATAGCCAGGATATCATTTGATGTATCTTACACAAAAACTGTGACACAACTAAATTTTGCCTAGTGCCAATAATATTTAAGTAGAGGAGATAGACAGAATGAGAAGAAGTTTCGCCTTTTAAGCAAGAGTGAAGAGAGGATAAACATCACTTTAATTCTCCAATACATCAGCCCCCTTAAAGACAAAGAATAGTAACTTATAGAAATAATATAACAGCAAAATATCTCTGGTAAAATCGTTGAAAATAAAAGTTCAAGACAAAAACAACATATGGCAATAAAAAACTCCAAAAACTGAATAAATCAATTTACAACCAGAATACACCCGGCACCATATCTTTGTCAACATTTTCAATGCCAGTATCTAAACAAACATGAATTCAACCTCCCTGTAAGCCCCAAAACAATATCCCTCCAAAAAAAAAAAAAAGGATATACACACAATCACGCCACATTTATCAAACATAAGACTTTTTTTGTAGCATAGACAATCCTAGAATTGACGGTTGCTGTGGACCTAGATAAAGCTAAATGTAAAGAGTAAATAAAATAAAATGATTCATGGAGGGGCGACAAGTTGGCAAACAATGCTTTGTTAAGCTGAATTATGTATCCATAATATATTGTATGTCAGTACAAAAGAATTTTTGGAATTCATCTTGCACGCCTATATGTGTGGTTCGGATGCATGTTGCATCCAGTTACTTTCTGTGTCATTTTTTATAAGTTAGTTCTTTAAATAAAATATATGACAAAGCAAAAAAAAAATTGAGATTAAAAAAAGATAGTTAAAACCACCTCATCAAGGAGTTCACTCCGTCCCTGGCCCGCTTCAACTGCCGCTAAAGCTTTTTCATGCCAACCATGTTCAAGAAGCCAAGCAATGTGATCTTCAGCGTCCCTAACAATCGTACATGCATTAGGTTATCAAATTTTTTACTACCATAATATATCAATTAAAGATCATAACATAAAATATCAAAATACAAAATATACATATACACGGTAATAGAGAGAGAGAGAGTGATTTTCAAAAGTTGATGTGATTAGGATCAAAATGATTCCCCAAATTATACTTTCAAGCTTCTACTAGTTAAATCAAGATCAGTTTTATTTTCTAGAATACCAGGACTGCTAATTAATTTCCATTTTTTGCTTCAATTCTCTGTAATTGTAGCTTTATGTTTAAAAATATCTAGAATTGAACATAAGCAAACACATTGAATTGAGGATGTGACACATGCCTAAAGAAAGCCTCAAGTTAGATTCACCTTATTCTAAACAAATAAAAGTATATAGGACAAGAATCATACAGATATCGACAATCTTAATGCACAATAATTTTCAAATTATGCCCTGATCAGGGTGAGGAAAAGTAAATATTTGGATGTAGAACAAACCACCTAGAGTCATAAGTCACTAGCACATAAGAATTGTAATATGTGATTCTGAGTATCAGGTCAAGCCCTTCAAGGACTCATAAGGCAGAGGATAGATATCATGTAGTGCCCACCATTTTTGTCTTCATATCAACAATTCCAGAAATTTTGAGAAATGTCAAATACTCTCAGGAATGCCCCTTTTTTCCATTTTGCCACTCTTAAAACATTTGTCCTTCTGCTGCCGGAAGGGGCAAAACATCATTGTGGGGTATTTGACAATTTCTTGTAATTGCTAAACTTTTATAGATTTTAAGTAAAGACATGGGGATAAATAATATTTGCTCCAAGACAGAAGCACCCAGATTATACATGCCAGGCACCAGCATCGTGTATACTCTATACAAAATTAAATATAGAAACATCATTCTACATGAACCTAAAAATAGCTAAACACTCAATACTAACCTGGGCTTTGCGATGACTACGTCCTTCGGAGATACAATATAATACAAAGGTTCATCACCAGCTGCCCACTGCCCACCAGCATAGCTGCTACCTAATGCATGTGACAAAGTATGAAAAAATACTTGCATTTTATTTTCTGCTATATAAACAACACAAACCTCAAAAACGAATATATTAACCTGAGAAAGGAGCATGAGCAAGGGAATAGTCCTTTGCTTTGTAATGCTCGAAGCCATGAACCGGCAGGGCATCTGTTGTAAGTTCATCATTATTCCATGTTACTATACGTACTTCAGGTCTCTGTGCATTACCCTGCTTAAAATTGATTTAACAAATCTTAGCAACAAAATTGTAAGTCGTCATTTTTTACAACAGACATTAACTACAAGAAGGCAGATCATTTAGTCTATCATACAAACAAAAACAAGATAAATTAACAAGACCTCCTTCAATGAAACAATAAGCCTAAAATCGAGCCTGATCTCTAAAACAAGTTCACATTAATTAAAAATGATTCTCTGTCTATGCAAATAAAGACTACCATAACCAAAAGAAGTCCCAGACTGCTATTTCAAAATGATATTAGGAAAAATAAAAATAAATAAACACATGTGCTATATATTTCCTATAATCAGATTATAAATAAACAAAGAAGTAACTGCAATATAAGTACAAAAAACACAAATTCAAGGTATCTTCATGGAAAACCGGAATTTCTTTCAAAGTCGTGTGCTTTTGTAGTCATCCCATCCTATGACTATATTTTTCCAATTAAAGTAGAGTAAAACGGCACAACAAACATCACAACTTCATGCAGTAATAAACACATCAATAGTTAAAATTTAATTGATTTGCAGATTGCGGAGAAATTAACTTGAGATATAAAGGGCTCAAGCCACATAGGAATTAAATATAATTCCTAACACGCGACAAGAAAATACCTGCCGTGAGGGAATGGTACTACTAAATTCCTTGTCTCCATCTTCCTCCCCAGGAATATAAGCTAGAACAACCAAAGAATCACCAAAGGGAGCAATTCCTGAAATATAATAGCTGGTTTGAAAAGATGCCACTATATCCACCTGATTCAGGCCGGAAACCATCGCATGCCTATATGTCCCATTGACAACCTTATTCTGACTTGCTCTTATGGAAGCAATTTTGACAGATGTGCCCCAGCCAATGACCAACAATGTGTCATCCTGAATACGATCACAAGCAGTAAGCAATTGCATAACATCTTTGGAGGGAGAAGGAAAAGAAGAACTTTTGGTCAGTTGCTAGTTATGATTAGGGGGACTAGAAAATTTATAAACCAAACAAATGATGAAATATCCATTTGAGCTGTCCGCATAATCACTGGAAGCCAGCAACAACCAGTGACCATGCTTATTGCACATGCAACAACCAATTTTTACACAATGTTAGTTGCAGCTATACAGGCAATCACAGAAAGCCAGAAACAAGAGAATTGGCCCCTGCATGATAAGTGCAACTGATCCTTTGTCCTTTGACCAACCTGCCAAACTAAATGAGGAAGCAAAATCTCAGGACGTGGACTTCCTCGTGGCCTTTCAATAAATGTTATACGCTGATCATTGGCGGCATCATAAACTTTTACTCCTGCATCATTAGCCCAGGCAATGAGACTCGTTCTCCACTTCACTGCATGAATTGGGCCTTCACCAGAGTGCAAAACCTAGAAACAAAAGATTCTGTGACACTAAGGAACCTGAATGTTTTGTAGGCAATTTTACATAAGTTATAGGTCCACAGACTAGTACAAACCTGGTCCCGATAACCAAGCCACTTTTTTGAATTTAAATATAAATGGCCTGCTAAACCCCCAGCAACAAATCTCCTAGAGGTTTTCCTTGCATAATCTGGGTCCAGCGAAATGGCCTTCATTGGGCGATGATACTCAAACTTCATCTTTTCATCAGTAAAAAGGCTGTTAATTACTACAGAACCATCATCCGAACAACTTCCAATATAATCACCTTCTACATCAAAGCTAAGGTCATTAACCGCAGCAGTATGAGCAGAGAATTCCTTAACCTATAAATAAGAAAATAATTTATATATATGAAAATCAAAACAAGTGATCGGCTGGCAACAATAACTCGCGAAAGCTAACCAATCAGTAATCAGCCTAGATATAGCTCAAACAAAATTAGAACATTATTATGCATGCCAAATTGATCTGAAGACCTATAGCCAGATTTTGGACTCCTCCACCCTTCCCCAAACCCCAACTCCACACCCCATCCAACCAACCAGAGTCTATTTGGCACGTCCCAAGAAACTAAAAGCAATTCATTAAAACGAACAAGTAACGTGTGAATTTTACATTTGATTAAAATGTCAATTTAGAATAAAACACATATTTGGGAACAATAATGAACTATGAATTGTATTGAGTCTTTCAAACAGATTATTGTATCTCAAATAATCACCTATTACATATTTTCCATCAAGGCACTATTTATATCAATGGGAACAGTCAGTTCTGTTTTTCTTAACCCTGAGGAATCTAGAACAGAAATAATTACATATTCAAAAGATGTGACATTTGTTTACCTTACTGGCAAGGTGATAAAATCTTCCCAATCCATCATTTAATTGAAATAACATAAAAACCAGAATACCGAAATCTCTATGCACCTAATAACCAACATGAAACTATTTTTGTCTCAGTTGCATGCATCCTTCTCAAAGTCCTTCAGACATACCAACTGGGTAGTTTCTAGGTCATGAGACCCACAACAATACAACAAAGATGAGAGACGTTGTGATCAAGTTCAATATGAAAATTAAGGAGTAAAAAGAAGCACGGAAAGTACAATGGCGTCTTAAACAAGAAAAGTAATAGCTGTGGAAACATTTTCCATCAATCAGTAAGTTTAAAACTGCAAATAAGAGGACCACAAACCCAAAAGGGTTGACGACTGAAAGCAGAAAGTATAACAGTTCTTGACTAACAGTAGCATACTTAAAAATAAAAATAAAAAAAAATACCAGTGATTCAAAACTACAATTGCCACAAACTTAAAAAACCCTAACATTAACTTATTAGTTCTTCTGAACACTTCATCCGAATTATGGTAACGTTAAGCGTATTACATCCAAATGTACTTTCAATTAGCTAAAAGCGCTTTTGGGTCTATAATAATGTTTGAGTACCAGACCAAAACGTTCTACCGTCAAAAACCACTTAAAAAGTGCTTTTGGATAAAAGCTCTTGAACTAAATTCTAGCAAAGCACTTCATAGGACTTCTTTAAACTGCTATATCAGAAGCTTCATAAAACCACTTTTGTTTGAAAGAACATTCTAGAATACCACCATCTGCACCTTCAATGTACTATTTGAAACTAGATACTTTACCAATATACACACGTCAACCTTTCAGCTCTAAACAACAGCAAATCACCAGCTCCAATCAACACGTTTACCCCAACAACCAAATTTAATTATTTAACAACTAGCAACACAAACATAAAAGATTAAAAGAATAAACATATATAATCAAATTCAGATCCAATTAACGAGTCCATATGACCGCACTCACCTGATTCCCCAAAAAATCAAGTATATGAACGGTGCCACCGTGAGTACCGAGCGCGATCATCCTCTCAGCTACAGAAATACACGAAGCGGCGTCATTCGCAATAAGCGAGGGAATGCTGCCCCCCATTCTCTGGTACTTGAGCCTCGGCTCTTCCTCCTCTTCTTCTTCTTCCTCTTCTTCTTCAACCTCTTCTTCTTCTTCTCTCTCATCGTCGCCTTCGACGCCGTTTTCCGACGGAATCGGAGCCATTTGTACAGTTACCTTAGACAGCTTCGTTCGATGCAGAGCGAGAAAGGAACGGAAAGGAAGAGAATGATTAAGAAATACAGAAAACGGATGACCTGTTAATTTCTTCCTTTTTTTTTTTCTGGCAAGTGTAGCTAAAACGGCTGTTTTGATTATTAATTTGCTAGGCAACAAAAGTGGTGACGAATGATTGTTGCCACGTGTAGTGTTTCTTTGCTGCTCATAGTTCCTTTCCTTCTG
>CP135565.1:4341549-4437655 GCA_032401905.1 Swietenia macrophylla
AATTAATCAATGTATTTATAGTGTTTATTTAATTTAATTTATTCTATTATTTGTATAATAATTTAATAAAATTGTATTATACATATATGTATTTTAAAATTATTGATTAAGTTGACAATTAAATAAACAAATATATACACAGTATAATTTTATTAGATATATGATTTTGCTATAATAAAAAATTTAATTTTTTCGTGTTGTGTGATATTAACTCAAGTAATAATACAATATTTTAAAAATAATTTGTGATATATTCATTTTTTTGGTAACTTTTTTTTTATTCATACATTTTATTGTTTTTATAATTTAATATTATTGATTTTATTTTTAAAAATTTTTTTTGATCGAGTTAGATTTATGATTTAAACAAATACTTATAATATTATTCTAAAAATAACCTTCATAATATAATTTTTGTTAAAAAAAAATTGAAACAATTAAGATAATTAATAAACAAAGTATCCTATTTTGAAATTGGAATCAAATCAAAACTGAAAAAATTACGTACCTTGTTAAATTGAGTAGATTTTAATTCTAAATTTTAAAAACTGATTTTATTTAAGATACGTACCTGATTTCATTTGGAATTAAAGTGGAAACTTGATATGCTTACCCTATATATATATATATATATAGGGTAAGCATATCAAGTTTCCACTTTAATTCCAAATGAAATCAGGTACGTATCTTAAATAAAATCAGTTTTTAAAATTTAGAATTAAAATCTACTCAATTTAACAAGGTACGTAATTTTTTCAGTTTTGATTTGATTCCAATTTCAAAATAGGATACTTTGTTTATTAATTATCTTAATTGTTTCAATTTTTTTTTAACAAAAATTATATTATGAAGGTTATTTTTAGAATAATATTATAAGTATTTGTTTAAATCATAAATCTAACTCGATCAAAAAAAATTTTTAAAAATAAAATCAATAATATTAAATTATAAAAACAATAAAATGTATGAATAAAAAAAAAGTTACCAAAAAAATGAATATATCACAAATTATTTTTAAAATATTGTATTATTACTTGAGTTAATATCACACAACACGAAAAAATTAAATTTTTTATTATAGCAAAATCATATATCTAATAAAATTATACTGTGTATATATTTGTTTATTTAATTGTCAACTTAATCAATAATTTTAAAATACATATATGTATAATACAATTTTATTAAATTATTATACAAATAATAGAATAAATTAAATTAAATAAACACTATAAATACATTGATTAATTTTTTTTATATAATTTAATAGTTAAACAATATTTTCTTTGATAAATTATGTGCTGAATCAAATATAAATATATGTACATTTTATGTAAAAATTACATTTATATAAATTTAGTAATAGATCTCAATAACATATACTGTGCTTTAAATGAAAGCATTTATTTAAAAATAATAAAATTAATTTTTTATAATTTTAATAAAAATTTCATATGTTGTTATTTTATTAATTAAATGATTTATCAAATTAGATTTTTATTTATTTTGATGTACATAAGATAATTCAAGTAAATGTTATAAAAAATTGTGTATGTGACTTATTGATAAGAGTAATTACAATTGAATTTGAGGTCTGCTATTTGAATCTTTACGGGTGGTATGATTTTTGATTTATATTCTTGGTAGGGTCTAAGTAAGATGGGTCACATAAAATGGTTTGGTTATGATTTTCTATTCTATAGAACTATAACCGGACCAGAATAAATGGGTTCTAGTTTAGGATCTAAACTAATCGGTTTGGTTTCACAATTTGGAACCTATTCTTAGCCACACACGCGCGCGCGCGCGTGCGTATACAAATATATAAAAAATTTTAAGTCCTTGATTAATGCAAATCTAATGGTTAAAACATAAAATTAATAAATAATATTTAATAATTTATTTATTTTGAATTGTGTAGATCAATGGTTCATAATCTAAATTTAAATTAAAAATTTAAATAAAGTGAGCCACCTATATATAAATGTACAGTCTAATGTTTGATTATTTTCTATTTTTTATATTATGTTGGTACTAAAATTTTTGCACTTATGTGAACTTGAGAAAATTACACACACACACACTGTAAAATCTAATAAAAAGTACTTTTAATAATTTTAATGGTTAATTAACTAATGAAAATTATAAAATAACTACAATAATATTATTTTTCTATATTTGATAAATAAAAATAAAATATTATGATTGAATTCTAATATAAAATGCATCAAATAAGAAAATATAAAACTACTTAAAATAAAAACAACTGAAATTTAAATATAAAATATATCAAATAAAAAAATAACAAAATATATAAAACGTGTTAACATTGAGATATAGCATAGTGAATTTTTTTTCTTGCATTGAATCAATTTTGTTATATTCTTGCATTTATTCTATTTAATGTATTTTACACAAAAATTTTAATACACTTCATATGTTTTTAATAAATTAAGCAGAATTTGTTATATTTCATAAGCAAAATTTTACTTTTTATACCTAAATTTTATTATCATATATATAATTTTTGTTATATTTTTGTATTTGATACATGTTATATTTAAATTTCAATAATTTTATATTTTTCTATTTGATGCATTTTACACTATGTTTTAATCATGATATTTTATTTATATTTATCAAGTATAGAAAATAAGACTATTTTAGTTATTTTATAGTTTTAATTAATCTTTTTTAGTTAGTTTTCAAATTTACATTTCTCAAAATATTAGGGGAGATATATAAAAATATGTTGTAAGATTGTTTTAGTAATTTTTAGTTTTCGTTAATCGGTTAAAAACAAAAAATTTATTGTTAAAGAGTATTTTTTTTATTGTTTTTACAAAATATATATTTGTGTAATTTCTCCAAATTTTAAGGGTACATGAAAATACTCCTAACAAAATTCATGTCAGTCAAAGAATTTATCATGATTGAGTTATGAGATATTAGATATTATTTTCTTGCATAATTTTTATTTTTAATTAAAAAATAAATCACAAGTGAAAATAAGAAAAAACATATTTTTATCAAATTTTTGTTTTTAAGCAAATTTTGACAAATTATTGAAAAAGTAGTGGCTAAAAGTTCTAAAAATTTGAAAATGCAGCAAAATAGTAATAGTTGTTTAGCAGTATTTTAAAAATAATTTTCTATTTTTAAAAATAAAATCATTAAATATTTAAAAAAAATGATGTTTTTATAAATATATAAATACGACACACACAAATATTACAAGTTTTTGACAAAAATATATGGTTAAAACTGTGCCATATTGAATTTAATTTTTTAATATTAAAAATAATATAAAAAAGAGATTTTATAATATCAACAAAAGATAATATTTTTTTTAATTTAATTTCTTAACGATAAAATTTAAAATTATAGAGTCAAAATTATTTCATTGCATAAATTTTTTTATATTTTTTAAATCATTTATCTTAAAATAATTAAAAAGTTATTTTTTCTAAATTAATTTCAAATACTTCATCCAAAAAGTACAATGCAACGATTAAATTCGTATAATAATAATAATAACAATAACAACAATCATAATATGCTTTACAATTTAAACGTTGTAATAATTAAAATAGGTAATAATATATATATATATATTTTTTTTTTTTTTTTTTTTTTTCCTGGAAAATTCAGCTAATAACTATTTGTAGAGTTAAAATATCACAAACTGAAAGTCAGGCACAGGCTTAGGCTTGATTGTCTCTCCCTTAAGTCACAATTTATTAATTTCCTTTCCTTTGCCAAACAAAGCTTAATAGTAGTGGTGACCACAGCCTTCTTCTCCTTCTCCTAGCACCAAGTCATCAAATCTCCAAAATTACTCAGATCTCCGAAGTAGTCAGATCATTTAATGGCGTACAAGTACACACAGAGTGATCTGAGCTGAGATGCAGCAGAATCCGTTCCCATTCGGCACTGTTTTGGGAAATCCGTTTGCATTAAATGGAGATTTGACGGAGGACGGAGGTTTCTATAATCCCAGTGTCTTGTTTTTGGTTCCGTTTTTATTGTTCCAAGGAGGCGGAATGGATTTGTCCAAGGTCGGTGAGAAAATTCTCAGCTCCGTACGCTCTGCTAAATCTCTTGGACTTTTGCCGTCCACTTCTGATCGCCCCGAGGTAATTCAGTTTGAACCCCGGGTTAAATGCGGTTATATTTTTTTAATTGACTGCTTATTTTTTAGTATTTATCTTTGATTGGTGATTTGATTAGACAAAGGATTTGTAGTTGTTGTTTGTTTTAGTTACGTAAAGAGTGGAACAACTGTTTGCTTTTACTTGAGTTTATTGGTTGAAATTATGCTGTGTGGTTTGCATGGGGATTGTGTAGACGTTAGGTTAAATCCAATGATATAAATGAGTAATGAAATTCAGCTGAATTTCTAATTCTGTAACTGGAAATGACATTTACACCGTTTTTAATTATTTAAGCTGGTAGAATAGGTGAGGAAACTGGTGAATTGTGGAGTTAGGAATTATTTTTAATGGTATTTTAGTTAAATGTTGAAATTGAACTTATCTCTTTGTTGTTTTGGTTGTAATGTTGGAATGACTCCCTGGTGTTATTGGCCATTAGAGTGGCAATCTTAGCAATATCTCCAGAAGGTCAGATAATAGGAATGGTTAGTTAGTTGTTGGGGTTGCCAATTTGAAAGAAGTTTACAAGAGCAATTTCAGTTTAATTTTTTTTAGCTCATCTCACTTGTAGTGTTAACTTATTTTAAGTAGTGCTTGAGTAATGCTTTTTGGAGGTCATATTTTAAGCATTCTTGGAAGTAAGTTTAGATATAAATTTAAGGTAACTTAAGAAATGATAGGTTGAGTTTGGCTTACGGTAATTTTAAAAAAATGCATTAACCTGATGAGTTTCTGAGCTACAATGTGGATTTCATTGTTCCTATGGGAAATATAGATGTTATTGTTTGACCATTAATCATAATAAATATCCTTTGTTTATTTTAGGCATCTAATAGTAGAGGTCTTTAAAGTGTGCTTGGTATCAGTTCAAAAGCATTTTTTTTGTTTTACACATTCGAAAAACAAACGAGATAACTCTTCTAGAATTGTATATCATCGTGGTCTGTCTTCTTTGCAAACTAGATTTAGATCAATAATAGCACATTTTAGTATTTGGATTTTTTTTCTTCTCTGTAGTTTTTTCTTAAATTATGAGTGGTTCTCCGTTTCACATTCTGCTCTACTTTATGTATTTGTTTTCTGGGGTAAGTGTATAGTCAGAGCTTGTGGAGGCACAGTAGGGAATACTTTGACTCCGTCCAGATAAGCAGGAAATGTATCATGACATTCATAGTAGAGTCCATCAATACAGTAAAAGTGAGATTGATTGGCTAGCCAATCAACAGAAGCATGTGCTTTTTCCTCTAGGTCTTTTTTGTTTTCCTGCCATTTGTTTTCCTCGCATATGACAGTAAAAATTGTATTAATCAATGAGCAATCTACTGTAAGTGAACAATTAATCGCAAAATCAGGATCAGCATGGGAAAGGAAAGAGAATATCAGAAATTAAGTATGAGTATGTCCATTGCCAGTGCTAGCAAAAATTTTTTGCTTATACTCATCCAACTCTACAGCATATAATTAAGCATAAGTATGACCAGTGCCAGTTCTATCAAAAAATTTCTGCCTATACTCTCCCAACTCTCCAGAATTTAATGCCGTTCTAACATTTAGATTTTAACCAAAACCTCTCCAACTAAGGTGTATGAAGAAAGATGTATTCTTTAATTTTCTGGAAGCCAGTGGAAATGCTAGTTGTCATGGCATCATTCCTTTTCTATGAACGTTAAGAGCCTTTTAAGGTGACTCTTTGTATGCCTGTGTTATGATGGCAGAGTATTCTTTATGTCATGCCCTATGACTTCAGCATTTTCTATTCATCTAATTTGGGCGACAATGGGACCCCTGGACTTTTGCCTCATGGTGGTTTAGAATTCAAGATAAGTTTGGAACATTCCGAATTGATTGCTGGGAGTGGCTGGGATTTAACTGGCAAGTTGCTGCTATGTTTCTGCAGCAGTTAAAAGCAGCACTTTTAGGTTTTGTTGGTCGATATAGTTAGAGAATATGTATGTGTTTGTTAGTATTAAGATGGTGGAGCAGTCTATATTCGTTTGTGTTTATTTATCTGCCTTGTCTTCCTTCATTACTAGTTAAAGCCCATGATAATTGGACAGAGGTGATTCGTCTGGTCTCCTCATCATTGGATTTCCAGAAGAAATAATCCAGGAAATCCTAGATAATAAGAGAAAGTTAACCAACAGAGTTGCAATCAGAGTTGTCATCTATTTTTAATATGAGGAGATGAGAAGGGTAAAGATATTTATCAAACTGCCAATATTTCAGATTCTTGCTAGATTCCTGACTGGGTCTGTCATTGTGAGTGCAATCTATGCATCTAACAAGATGAGCTACATGGTATAATACTTACTCGATTTTTTCTGCTTCAATTGGAGTTGAACATGATGTTATGAACAGTTTATGGATGAAATAATTGATTTACTGACTGATTTGGCATGTAGCTAGATTTCAAATTACCTAAACCACACGCACTTGTTGAGGTTGACAAGATATTTTGATGACCATGCAGCACAATTTTTCCTGATATATTATTTACTGGACACAGAAAACAAATGTCAAAATGCTTCATACAGTGTAATTCAGTTTAAGACTTGGTGAACCATGGCTGTTATGGTAACGTGAATCTGACTGTTGATCTTTATAATTTTTATGATTTTTATTTCCAGCCAATGTGAATATCAAAAAAGGTCTTAGTCTCCATGATGTACAAGAAGAAACTGTGCAGTCTCACTATGAACAAACAGTCCAATACTACAAAGTATTTTTGAATGGAAGTTGGCAGTATACTGACAGCATGCTTTTTGCTGATTACCTTCATTGATGTAATGAAAAACCTAAAATTAATCATTTATTGTTAGATTTTGATTTATGTGCTCTTTGTTTTCTTCTAAAGGTTCCAGCTCGAGCTGCGGCAGCAGCAGTTGTTGCTCGTGCTCTTGCAGGACTGCCTCCACATCAAAGGTTCAGTCTTCCATCAAGTTCTGAAGAACTGAGTTCTATGTATGGAAGCAAACCTCATGTTGAAGTAGTGGAAGAACTAGAGGAAGACTTCTATGAAGAGGTTCGACTTGCTAATAAATGTATCTTTGGTTAAAATTTGGGTTTTCCTGCTTTGCTTGTATGATACTTCGTGAATGTCTGTTTTTATATGCCATTCATGTGGTTCACCTAGTGATCTACTGGTCAAAATTAGCATTTGCACAAAATCCTTTATTTTGTGAAATTCTGATTACTATTTTATTCATATATTACTTAATCAATGGATTATTGAAGACTAAACAATGATTTATTGAAGACTGTGATCAATCATGAAAATGGATTATTTAACATTCTGAGGCTTGTGATCTTTGTCTTTTAAAGTGAATTCTAATTGGATTATGTTTTGATAAGTACTTGATTTACTTTATTTAAATGAGCTTTTAAAATTAATATCTTGGAAATTCTTTATTTTAGACATGCAAATGTGGCCTTAGAAGCTGCTTTGTTGATTTCTTTTGTCAGAGGTGTTGAGAACTGCACAGAGTATTTTTATTAGTTTTATTTTTTTTTCTTTCTGTTAGACCAAGATGGACTGGTGCAACTTTCCAATCATTGGTGCTTTCTCTCAAAAATAACATATATCTGCTACTGGGAAAGTCTAATGTTTTATTCTGAGCTTTTACTGCTGCTTGCTATTATAAGAGCTTCTTTTTGAGCAACATAGAGCTTGGGTTTGATTTTGTGTCGGGAGTTATGGCCAAGCTTGCACCATCAATCTTCTAATGACAGGGGGATGTTTTTGTTCAATGAAATTGTATTATCATTCATTATTTGATAAGTTAATCTTTTTCAATGAAAATATAATGTCTTGAATGGCATTACTGGTTGTCTCTTATTGCAAAAGCTGGTGATAAACATAGATGATATGCCATTGTTGGCATCCGCTGCAAAAAATTGAAAGTCTAATTTGGTGAATTTTGACCTATTTCATACCAACCAAAGTTTATCACAAAGATAAGTGTCTAAAGATTAGTTGTGCCATTTAAAAATAGGGATTTTTACTCAAATGCAAATAACTCTCACTCTCACAAACAATGAAATACAAAGCAGAGGGAAAAAATTATTTTATTAAATCTTTTCCATACATTTATGATTACCGTATCAAGAAGCCTGATAATGATTTGAATACCGAGTAGTTTTTTATTTTTTTTTAATATTAACATCATCAAGTCCTCGGTATAATTAGTTTCTTTGGTATATTTATAACTAAAGATGCGCATGATTATGTATTTCAACAATTTATCTTTCAGTGATTCTATAAACTTGTTTATGGTTTTTAATGTCTCTATTCTATGTATATACTAAGTTTTGATTACTGTGCATTACTAAATCTCTGTATGCAGGATTTTGATCCAATAAGTCATGTTTTGGAGCATATTCCCACTGAAGAGAATGAGTTGGCATATTTTGAAAAACAGGTATTGCTTCAATTTATCTGTAAATTTTTCTTTGGCTTCTAGTTAGGAGCAGAGAATGGCCTGTGTGCCTTTGGCCCTGCCTTATAATAAAGGCTTGTGATGCCTGCAAACAAGCATCTTTGCAGTTGTTGGAGAGTAGGGTACTAAATCTAGTTTTTATATTTTTTATTATTTGCAGTTATTGGAGAGAAGGCCCCAAATTTAATTTTCACTTTTTTATTTTTTAATCAGATTAGTATTATAACAGTAACTCCCATTTCTCTAATAATAGGATAAGGCTGGGAAAGAAGCCCTTGAGTTGGTTTTGGCTTGACCCTGCCTTAAGGAGCTATAAAGGTTCTGGTGTTCTTCGTTCTCTGATTGGGTGTTTGGATATACAATAAATCTATATAAATGTTCTTGTTGCATGTGAAATACTGGGGGCTATTATCTGCATTTGATCGAGGAAATTTTATTTTCTGTTCTCGCTTTTATTTTTCATTCTAATGTGAGATGTATGGGAGCTTTGGTAACTTTTACAAGTGATTCTATTGCCTTCAAGATGGTCTTATACTTGACCAACTATACCACCTTGTTGTACCCAAACCATCAAAATACATCAATTTGTCTTTAAACATTGTCTGGGATTTCCAGAAACTGGATCCATAATTCCATTTACCCTTTGGCCCAATTTCTCAACTGATAAAAAATCTGATTAATCTAAACAAGATGAACTTCTTTCTACATTATCCACAGATCTGGTCGTTATATGTCATAAAGTGTCAGTCCACCACAAAGTCCCTATATGAATATTGGAAAAGGATTCTTGTAGCTGTCTCCAACTGGTAAGAGTTAGGCTTGGTTGAGTATATCGTAGAGGTTGTATGGATGAATTCACTCCAAGCAGACAATGTTGTCAGGGTTAATTGAATCCACTGTGTGTAACATGGTCAAATGAATTGCCAAGATGGGCACCTATAGTGGAATAGTTACTATGGAAAAGATGCAAGCAATGGCCTATCTTTTGCCAGTGGCTTTATCCTATCGAACACTCCTTCAGCACCATGAATGCTTAATCATTCTTTTGCCTCATTTTTCTTCTCACCTGCAACTTGTTTCTGTAGAATGATACCTCAGTAATAATTACTACTATTATAAGTGTTGGGACTTCTGTTGGTTTGTGTCTATGTTTCTATTAGTTACATGCACGATTTTACTACAGCACAAATTTCTGTGGATGTCAGTTTGGTCATATAGATTTTGCTTTCATTTTGGAGTTCATATTATATGTTTATACTTATGTCACAGTTATGTGTTCTTTTTTATTACCTTTTATTTTATTGTGATTAATAACCTACTGTATGCAGAAGGTTCTTGCATCTGGTCACTGAACAGCATAATCTTTTCTTAAAGTTCAATCATTCATTATCACTATAACTAATTTTGTTATTTGTAGGGTGCTCTTAGATTAGCACAGCTGGATAAAGTATCTGAGCACCTATCTCGCCAAGTTATGGAGCATCATGAAGTAATGGGTGAGTTGTCTTCATTAGATTTGCCTTGCTTCTCGAGGAATTGTTTATTTGATAATGTTTTCTATTTTGTATTCTCGTGTGAATTAGTAGATATCTTTAATGGTTATAATAATTAGTTTCGTGTTGTTTATAGAATATGGTTGAAACTATTATTTTATTTGATAAGTTTTTAGTTTGCCAAAGTAATAATATTAAACAAAGATGTAATAGATGCAACTGCAGTACTTCTTATCCTTTTAATGTTTCACTTCGCTGCTGGCCGGGGAGGTGGTCAGAGAGTTGAAAGAGATTTACATTTTTCTCTCTGTGTAATTTTTGTTTCCATTAGTAAGATATGTGAAGTGAAATTATCTCAGTTTTGAATTAATATTAATGCTTGCTCCTGCCCAGTGAAGGGGATGAATTTAGTCAGGGAATTGGAAAAAGACTTGAAGGTTGCAAATGTCATCTGTATGGTAAGCAATCTCATGGTGTTTTGCTTTACTTGAAGAACCTCATGGGGACTAAACATGACCTTATCTATTTTCTTTCTTTCAGTACATGGAAATGTTAATTCATTTGTGCTGTCATTGTTTGTTTCCGTGTAGAAAATTCTTACAAAAAATGTACTTTTGTTGGATTATTTGTACTATTCTTCTTCCAACTACTGTTACTGTCAATTTTCTAGCTCAATTTGGTTTCAGTTGAAGTTATTTTTGCATTTGCAGAATGGAAGACGGCATATAACCTCATCAATCAATGAGGTATCAAGGGACCTCATTGTAAATAGCAATTCAAAGAAGAAGCAAGCTCTTCTGGTATATTTCTTTTTGTTGATACCTTAGCAATTCCAATTTTC
Organism: Swietenia macrophylla; assembly: GCA_032401905.1. Taxonomy (NCBI): domain Eukaryota; kingdom Viridiplantae; phylum Streptophyta; class Magnoliopsida; order Sapindales; family Meliaceae; genus Swietenia; species Swietenia macrophylla. The sequence goes on from CP135565.1 coordinate 4,352,474, forward strand.
ATCTGTGACTATACTTTTCATGGTTTGCATTTCATTTTAAAATTTGTGGGATTCTAACAACTAATTATAGTCACATGGCTCCGGAAAAGGTCATTGTTCTATATTGACTTTTCTTGGTAAAAGTATTGACATCATATTATTTGTGACTATACTTTTCATGGTTTTTATTCCATTTTAAAATGATTGTGGGTTCTAACAGCAAATTATACTCACATGGGTCCATAAAACGTTCATTATTGTTCTATATTGTTTATTTTTCTTGGTAAAGGTACTGAGACCATATTTATACATTTAGTACCATTTTCTTCATAGAGGCCAAAGTCTTAATCTCAATGAAATGAAGTTGGGTTTTCGAGTTCTCATGCCACTCCACTCTCACTTTGGACATTAGTAAATAAGTCTCTGAAATGATATCCATTTCCACTATTTCTATTCGCTACTTTTTATGTCCTCATTCTTTTTGGTAGCTTTTATGGCAGTTACTCCATTGTGCTGATACAGTTTTATGATTACATTTTTTCTTTGAACCTTTTTTTATTTCTCATTCCATGATTTATCCAGTATAAAATAATTGATTTTTTCATAACTTGTGCCTTTTAGAACCTTCATTTAGATAAATAGGTAGTCTCTTGATCTCAACGTTGATGACACACTTCTTGACTTCATTTATCTTTGTTTAATTATGTTTGCAAAGTTCTTAGCAATCTCAGTTTCCTTCTAAGTAACAGATTCCAGATAGTGAGAATGATTACATTTTCATATTTCTTGACCGGTAGAGATCACCATGTCATTGCTTCGAATTCTACACTGTATCCCATTTTAGGGCCAGTTTGGGATTTCGGTGGCTTATAAAATAATATGCTATTGCTGTGCTGGAGAAATAACCAGCTGTTAAGAAAAGCAGCTGGGTGTTTGGTAAACTATGCTTTTGAAAGTGTCATGAGTTTCAAAAATAGAATGAGTGTTTGGTAAATTTATTGGTAAATTTAAGTATTAAAGTAATATGAGAACGTGTAATGATTATAATAGATGTGTGATCAATAAATTAGGGTTTATGAAAATATAGCATATAGTTGTTCCTGGGCATCCAAAAAAGGTTATTATTCACCCTAACCCCATCTCTTAGAAAGAAAAAGGTAGCACCGAAGAAAGGAAAGAACGAGATGGTGTTTTTGTTGTTCCTGTTTGTTTTTACTGAAGTGACGAGGTTATAATAGGAAACATTAAGTATTCTATAGGATTATTTGATAAGTTGTTTTTTAACTCTAAAAAATTGCTATCAAAATCTTCCGGACTATAAAATAAGTAGCTTAAATTATTTTACCAACCATAAATTTAGTCAAATATTGCAAAATAAGCTGTTATAGTGAGTCTACTGAAATCCAAAATGGGCCCTTAGTCTTGGTTTATTTAAGATGTTTTGATGCTAAAGTGTCTCTTTATGACTCTAGCTTGAATTTAATCCCTATAGTGCCAGTTAAAACTATTATCCCAATAACAGCATTAACTAAGAAACCTATTTATGCCTTATAAATACCCATTATCCTGGTTGCAGGACATGCTTCCAATCTTAACTGAGCTTTGTCATGCTCGTGAAATGCAATTGGCACTTGAATCCCTTGTTGAGGAAGGGAATTACTGCAAGGTGGGTTTGTGTATCTGGTAAACCTTCAACTCTCTTATTACTTTTTTTTCATTTTTCTTTTTCCCTTTTTTTGGTTACATATAATCGTAGTATTTATGGATAACTTTCCTAAAAGTATAGGCTAAATGATTATCATTATACAGGCGTTTCAAGTCCTATCTGAGTATTTGCAGCTATTAGATGGTTACTCAGAGCTCTCAGCAATACAAGAGATGAGTCGTGGTGTTGAGGTGAATATTTTAAAGTCTTTATCAGTTTGTTTTAATAGTTTAAGTTGAATTGAGTTATATTTTATTATTCACAAAAGGTTGTAAAATTAGCGTATTAAATTCACTTTTGAAGTTAGAAAGTTTTGTTGTACTGCATTATTTTCATCTCGAGATGATAGGCGGCTTTTCCTTTTATTGCCTACAGTTGCTAATGCTGGTTACCATATACGATTTATATCCATTCTTTATTGAAAAAAAAATACAAAAATGAATGCAGGTTTGGCTGGGGAGAACTCTTCAGAAGCTGGATTCACTGCTTTTAGGAGTATGCCAGGAGTTCAAAGAGGAGGCATATATTAATGTTAGCATATCGGTCATTAATATTATAGTTCATTATTCTGTTTTTTCCAAATTATGCCTGCATGAAGTTGTCAATTTCTACTTTTGAGCATCTTCACATGCTATAATCTCCACCAGAAGTGGTTTTTATCTAATTGGTGAACTCTGTTTGTCCCAAATCACTGTCCATCTTGAAAACCCTATTTGGATAAAGAGAATTTAGTATCAATTTCCTGACTTATTCTTTTTTTCTAGATTTTTGATAAATATGCAAAATCCTGTCTTGGCAGTGATTGATATCTTTGTGTGTCACATCAGCTATCTGTCCTTGCAAAAGTCAAAATACTTTTATCATTGTAACAGCTACGTCATTTATTGCAGCTATTCCTATATAGATTTCATCACTAAGTAGTTAGCATAATTCCTTTCATTCTGCATTTGGTTGTCACCATGTCCAAGTTGGGCATCATATATATATATATATTAAATAAATGTATTTACAAATGTTTGTTTGTCTTTTTCAAATTTTAGATTAGGTGATGGACTTCTTTAACGCTTTTCAGGTGGTTGATGCTTATGCACTAATTGGGGATGTCCAAGGTCTTGCTGAGAAGGTACAAAGCTTCTTTATGCAAGAAGTTATTTCGGAGACGCACTCTGTGATGAAGAGTATGGTGCTAGAGGTATGGATACTTATGGCAGATGCTATGGCTAAGAAAAATTATTGGAACTATATATATTCCTATATTTTCTTCATATGATCATATCCTGATGCCCTGATGACCTTAAAAAAGACTATATTTTGCTACCCTGATCAAGAACTGATTATGCTCCTTCCTGTGCAAGTTAACAATGCATTGTCCTTATGTGAGCATGTGGGGGGAGCTGAGGGCACATGGTCCAACACTTGGTTTAATGGTTATGGATGCACATATCAATTAACTGAAGTGGATTTCATGTGCTCAAGTATGCAAATGCATCTACATCTACATCTAATTTAATTTGCTCTAGTATGCAAATGCATGTGCGTCATTTTTTCACCACGAATATTTGTGAAACTAGATATACTCTTGCATGCAACAGATTTTGGGACTGTTTGTAGTCATTGTCTTGTTCTTGATACTTTTCTATTCTTTTCTTTAAATTCATTGGCTTTTATTGTATATTTGAGGATACCTTGGTAAGATGACACATTAATTTTAACAGGATCATGATGTACATATACAAAATAGCAGGTATGTTTTAACAGCCATTTAGTTGCTTAAGTAATGAAACCAATTTTGATATGCTTCCTGATTTATTTTAATTTGATTTCAGACTTACCTACAGTGATCTGTGTCTGCGGATACCTGAATCTAAGTTCAGACAGTGTTTATTGAAGACATTAACTGCTTTATTTAAGTTGATGTGTTCATATCATGAAATCATGAGCTTTCGGTTGGAGAATAAGGTAGCTTTTTGTGCTATTGATCTTTCAGATTATTTGGTGTTCTTTTTGGTTGTTTCCTAGATCTGCTCTTTACTGTTTTGATACAATTTAACATTTCCTCCACTGGCAGCTACACATCCAATAGCAATTTCCTACAGCTGATTAATGAAGTGCTTTAAACCACAACTTTTCTCTTGCACTCTATTCAGTTTTTGTTCAATTTCATTTGCTTCTCTGATGCTTGCCTACTGAATGTGCTTGGCAGATTTACTTTTCATGGCACTTCCCATATTTGCTCTGGTTACCTGCCTTTTAGCTGTACTGACTTTTATGGGGGCAATTAAATTTTCATTACAAACCCCTCATTTCAAAAATTTTATGGATTATTTTCCTGTTTTTTCATGGTTTTCTTTTTTTAAATATAAGTTATTAGTACAAAACTGATTGTTTTTATCATTAGAAGAGGTTTATCTTTAAAATTGGTCTTTAAAATTGTCAGAAACAAATAATGAACTGACAGTTTTAACTCTATAAATTATTGCTCATTTGTTACAATTAACATATGCATAATCTGTTCTGTATTCTGTATCAATTAGCTGAAATATTTGCTTATAGAGGGAGCAGATGTCATCATTTTCTTAGTTGTAATTTGATTTATTTGTCTTTCACCTCATTTTAGCAAATGATGTCATATGGGCATGTTTGGTGGCATTTTCTTTACTAAGCTTGTTGGATTCAAGGTTCTCTGCCTAATATTTTGTAATTGAAGCATGTTGGTTCTGGGTAATATAGACATCAGATAAAACTGCTATTTGTCAAATAAGATTGGTATAAAGGTAACAATTAAGCAAGTTGCAGAAACTTCCATTTTAGCACATAACTTTGACTTCCACAACACCGACACATAATGCGCGCCACATACACAATGAAACATTGGCTTCTTCCTGTAGAATTCAGATGTGATCATTTCTCATCAATTACTTTATGCCCACAACAGATACACAATAAAACATTGATATCTTCCTGCAGACTGCAAACGTGAAGCAGAAAGAGAGTGACGCATCAGGGATTTTGGGAGAGGTTCAGCAAATTAATCCAGTCACAAGAAATTCTTGCAATTCCTTAGGAGTTAATGGCTCTGTCTCTGATTCTGTAGACCAGACATCTGGTTCATCTTCTATGCAGGAGTCAGCAACTGCCATCTCTTTGGCTGACCAGGTTGAATCTAGTTTAACGCATGTAGCATCTCATGATCAAGTAGAGGAGATCAGGAATGATGGAAGTGCAGCATCCAGTAGTGGATCCCCATGGTATTATCTCCGTAAAGATGCTACAGCATTTGTTTCACAAACACTTCAGACAGGACGCAGAAACCTCTGGCAACTTACAACCAGTCGTGTATCAGTATTGCTTTCTTCAGTTGCTGTTTGTTCAACTAGCATTCACCAATTCTTGAGAAATTATGAAGATTTGAATGTCTTTATCTTGGCTGGGGAAGCTTTCTGTGGAGTTGAAGCAGTTGAGTTCCGGCAAAAGGTGAAGGCCATTTGTGAGAATTATCTTGTAACATTTCACCGACAAAATATATATGTAAGTTGGGATTTGCTTCTTATTGTCTACATGGTTGTGAGCACTATTATGTACTTTGATTTGCTATTCCGTGTTATATTTTTGCGCATAAAATATAGACAGCTTGCATGATGGATGCATTATTGCATATAGTAAAAATAAAATATCTAGTCCTCTCTTAAATTTACTATTTTGATATTACTTTTACTCTTCAATTTCAAATTTTACATGTTGAACTAGTTAGATCTAGAGAGCATAATCAGAGGTCCTTTTCATTTTTTTTTTGAAAAAAGCTCTCTTATAAAATCTTCCTGTGATCTGCTTAATTGTATTTATTTTTTTAGTTACCTAATTGTGGTTTCAAACTGTCTGCATCAGTAAGTTGATGTGAAAAATAGGGCACTAGGGACATAAGCATCACTTTGATTCAAAATTTCTTATTGTTTCCATGTATCAATTGCCGGCTGAATTTATTGGTGACAAACTTTTTGTGGGATCGATTTTCACTGTGTTATGCTGCCAACTATTTGATTACATATTGAGATGACCTTGTTGTGGTCTGGAACATGCTAAGGTTATCTTTTGTCTCTTTACAGGCACTTAAAATGGTTTTGGAGAAGGAGAACTGGATGAAGTTGCCGCCAGATACCGTACAAATAGTTAGTTTTGCAGGGCTGATTGGTGACGGGGCACCTCTAATTGTTTCATCTGACGTTTCTAATGCTAGAGTAATTCATTCCAATGAACCAGCAAACTCAATCGGTACCAGTGCCAAGAAGAGTGGATTTTCTCATTGGCTTAAAACTGGGAACCCGTTTTCACTGAAACTAATATATACTTCCAAGGATGGTCATAATTCTCCTCAATTTAATGGAGCAATTGACGGCGAATATGATGCAAATATGAATGACTATTTCCATGGAGATAAAGTTACTCCAAAAATTAGTGACACAAATCATATGAATGGTGCCAATTCTTTTTCAGAAGATGAAAATGAAGAGCTTCTTGCAGATTTTATTGACGAGGATAGTCAACTTCCTAGTCGAATTTCAAAATCCATTCCTCGGAACAGTCATTCATCTCAATGGAATGATGATGATGCAACATCCCAAACAGGATCGTCTCTCTGTCTTCTCAGGTCAGATGCTCTTTAATTAATGTGAACATATGTGTGTATATATATGTGAGTATATACGTATATAGATTTGTTGCTTGAACAGTAGAACTTTGCCATACTATATCAGAATTATTCAGCTGTGTGTATTTTGTATGCTAGGTCAATGGATAAGTATGCAAGGCTTATGCAGAAACTAGAGGTAGTGAATGTTGAGTTTTTTAAGGTATGTTCTTGCTATTTAGCTACCTTCCCTGCTACCTTGTTTTAGCATTTTTGTGCAACCTAAATAGTGGTTTCCTGATTCAGCATATTGTTGCAGGGGATATGCCAGTTGTTTGGGGTTTTTTTCTATTATGTATTCGAAACATTCTGTCAGCAAAACATTACTTCAACTGGAAAAGGCTCAACCAACCATCTCAATTGTAAGGTTTTTTATTTTATTTTATTTTTTCTCTCTGTATCAGGTTTTTCTCTATTTTCAAACTCTTTCTTTTTCCATGTTTATTTTTTCATTGCATAATGTGGTCCAGAGTAAGTGTACCTGGACTGAGCCACTTTAAGTTAGAGTTGACTCTTAATTAAGAGTTTTATGTTCATATGATACTCAGATCGGCTGAAGACAGCCTTAAACAAGATCAAACAAGATTGTGATGAGTGGGTAAAACCCCAGTTGGCATCATATTTGTCCTCTTCACCTGTATCTCTGATACATGCGGATGTGACATCTACTAGTCCTAGTCACTTGCCATGCGCATCTTTGGGTCTCAAGGTATTCTACATATTTTAGTCGAGGCATTTAGTTAACGTGATCATTTGCTTTTTGCTTCCCCCTGCTTCAATATCACTGCAACAATGCTTTGGGCTCTGGACATTGACATCACCACCTCTTGTAAATTTTATCCCTGGAATGTGCTTAATGGTTCAGTAGCATCTCCTCTAACCTATCTGTTATATTTGTTTTGATTTTACAATTGTTGAAGCCCTTATGCCTATCATTGTTTGAAATTATTCTGCTTTAAGAAGGTTAGTGTTATTCCATTCTCCAAGTTAAAAGATTTTGAATATTTAGGGAAGTATTCTTGCAGCCATTTTTTTAAAATTTTATTTCCTCTATGATGGAAAATCATTTCTTTGGTTAAAGAAAATTCTATTCTTTTCCCACTGCCAATGTCTGTTGTTCCTTCTACATTTCATATGTTAGCTAGTTTTACTTTTTCCCTTGTTTCATTGAATCAAAAATTATAAAATTCACAGCTGTCGTTGAGACAGTCATCAGACAATTTTGTGTAATTATGTTATTAACCAAAGTATCCCAGTCTTTTTGCAGTAATTCCTATGGTTTTACTTCTGTTGTTCCTTCTACATTTCATATCTTTGCTAGTTTTACTTTCTCTCGTTTTTTATTGAATCAAAATATAAAATACACGGCTGTAGTTGAGACAGTCATCAGACAATATTGTGCAATTATGTTATTAATCAAAATTCTTTTGGCTGTAATTCTATGGTTTTCCCATAGTTAGTGATGTTATGATATCAACTGCTTTTGTTAGGGTTATAGTTGATGTTCAGTTCTTCATTTCAAGGTGATATTATTGCATGTTCAACACAAAACAAAAGTCATTGTACACCTTACGTGGCATTAATTTCAAATCGGACTTCTCAATAATTCCCTGAAAAACTATTATTTATGGTCTGTGTTCTGGTTCTCGAGCATATTGACATGCGGAATCTTGCTTTGGAAAGGAGATGAAGTGGCATATGAACATCATGACAATGTCCTTAGATGAAGATTGAATATGAGTTTTGGTGGTCAGGTCACATTGCTCTTTTGAACATATTGGGAAATCATACTGACCTCCACAATGTGCTGATGATTTAATTTTTTAATATTTTAATGCGGGTGAGTCAAAGGAGACAATTGTTTGACCTTTGATAAGTATTCTAACTTAACAATGTATTATAAAGCTATAGATACAGAAATGATGTCAATTACAAGTCTGTCAAGGAGGACTATTGTCTAATATATCTTGACACAGCAAATATTGGTTGTTTCAGTAATGTACTTGGTTGTTTGATGCCCTTTTTACTAATTGTACATTCTGCCCAAGCTGGTTTAGTCTTTTAAAATGCATTGTCTTACATTAATCTATGGGCTACCTGAAGTCCTCTCCTTAGGAGGGCAATCAACTTACAAGGTAGAAGTTCTCACAGTGCAAAGTAGGCATTGCACTTGTGGAAGGAAATTATGAGGAGAGGATTGACATCTGGGTATTGTACATTGCATTTTTTTCTGCAACTCAAGGAAGTAACTGTATTTGAATGCAACATTTTGGGCCATGGACATTCTGTGTACTTGTGGCTGTTGATTTTCCTTTGGTCAATGTGTATCAACACATGGTGGGCCATGGGCATTAGCATTTTGAATAATCTGGTTCAGTGTTATACAACCATGCATTCAATGAGAAGGCTCTGTGTCCAGGACATTTGCCCTTTGGTTAAGAAGATATTAATCTAGAGGACCTATATCTGAGTGTTTACTTGGGCTCCCCATTCATGATATAATGAGCCGATTGATTATGCCTAACACATGGCAACTGAGGAGTGGGCGCTTAGAAACTGGTCTCTGCATTTTTTGAGATTAAGCTGTTGCATAAAAATGAATGGGAAACATATTCTTACTGTGGGTAACTTAGGTTTCTTTGATTCTTCCTTATTAATAATTGAAGTTCTTGGACATCATCAAGTCCTCAGGAATATAGAAAACTGCTGCTCTTGTTGGCTATATATCAATTTAATTGTTCTGACGATTTTTTTCTCTACATTTTTTTATATTCCATGAAATGGGTGTTAGTTCCTTGATTATTTCGTACTGTATGTTACTTTCAGTAAGTTTTGTTCAAACATACAAATGAAGCATGGTGCAATATACTGGCCTAAAAATAATAGGACCATTATGTCACAGGAAAGATGTGCAGGTGCTGACGCAATATCTCTTGTTGCTCGGATTTTGCATACATCTAGAACTCATCTGCAATCAATGCTTCTGCAAAGTAATGCAGTTGAAGATTTCTATGTCCATCTGGTATGCCTTCCTTTTATATGTCTTGGAATGTTTGTTACCTGTCATGGAAGTACGGAATCTAGAAAACTGAATGTGGGCCTAATTTTATATCGGTCATTATTTCCAATCATGGAAGTATGGAAATTTGAAATAAAGTTGAGCAATGCTACAACATTATTAACTTTATTTATGTTTAATAAAAATGAAATAATATTTTTAGTATTGCTCAACTATAATTTCAGGAATATTACACTTTTTTTTTTTTTTGCTATTTGGTGCCTCTAAATTGAAGATACGAGACCTGACCTGTTGTGCATTCATGTGAATATGTGTGCATTTGTGTGTGATGTTGAACATCTATTATTTTCCTTGTCACATATTTTTTGGTCGATGCAAAGAAAATAAGATTTTATGGCTTGAAAGAAAAGACTTCAACTATCCTCAGATACAGAACTTTGTCTTCTTATCCTTATCTTTCAAGCCATTATCTTAGCTGCCAGTTTATCAAATCTGGTTCTCTTGCCCCGTTTATTAAGCGTACTGGCTAACTTAAACTTTCTCTTAATAATGTCACACAAAGTTTATATGTTCTGTCAATTTTTTCTTAGAAAGTTTGTCGAGAGAATTTGTTTTTCTACACCAATCTGATCAAAAAGTTATGGTTTTTGTCAGGTGGACTCTGTGCCAGATCTTATACAGCACATACATAAGACAACTGCAAGACTATTGCTCCATATAAATGGGTAAGCATATTATTGTATTTTCTTTTTTCTCAATTATAAAATTCATTACACAATATTCAGATGGATGTATTAATGTGCAACAATAGTGTACATATGGCTTAGCACATGCAGAAGGTCTGTTTGATGTGGAAAAACTGCATGTATCATACCCTTTTTCATTTAATTAAGTCTAATGATACAGCATCTCATCCATGTACCTAGTATCCATTCTAAGGAGTATTTTTCCTATGTAGTGAAAACACAAAATAACTTGCACGCTTTGAGAACAAAAAACATACTCATGGGGGCATTATATTTCTTTGCTAAACACAAAACCAACCTTAGCTATCTGGAGGTGCCCTCCCCCTTGATTCCCCCCCTGCAGTTAGACCAGCAATATTGTTTGCCAAGTTATAACCTGTTTTTGCATATTAGCTATGCTGCGAAAGGTATTCCTGAGGGGCCAGCAAAGGAACAATTAGATGATCTTTCTTTTAATTTACAGTTACGTTGTAAAATTTATCCAAATTTTTGTTGGTGTTCATGAAAAAAAAATGCCTCTTATTCTGTTTCAAGATTAGCCACCTCTGGCTTCAATGTATTTTGAAATAATAGCTATGCGCATATAAAAATAATGGGTTTCCTCGACAGCTGTAATAATTATAGTGTTGGCATCAGTTGCCAATTCTTGAAAAACCTTTTCTAATTTCTTGGACTAGGAAAATAAGGAGCATGAGTAAGGGATAGAGATACAAGGTAGCCTCAATTATAAGAAATTGTGAGCATTGCAATCGGGTTGTTTGTATCAGAATTCTTTCCCGACCTTGTTCCACTGCCCCGATCCCTCTCTCTTTATTATCTCTTTGGTCTTCTGTCTGGTTGTGTATTCCGAGATGAGGTTAAAAAATTCCGGCAAGATTTGTAGTTTTCTACTTTTTCGTTCTGTTAACTTTAATTAGCAGTGTTCTCATGGCTATTTTCTTCTTGTTTAATGGATGATTTGCAGCTATGTTGATCGAATTTCTAATGCTAAATGGGAACTAAAGGAGCTCGGGCTAGAACATAATGGGTTTGTTTCCTTGGATTATCATTGTCTGCAAATTTCATTACTTTTATTGTAACTTTGTTCCTAAATAATTATCTTCTTTGTAGTATTGCATTTTAGAGATTTTATTTTCCTCTGGCAATTTTCTAACTATGCACAGAATGGTTTTCTTGGCGAAGTGATTAATTTACACACCAAATATGCTTTCATTCGCAATAGTATTTAGTACTTGTAATGTTTATTTTTGTGTATGAATGTTATTGAGACCTGGATGAGCAGTAGAGTGTGGCCATGGGTAATTCTTAGCGTTCATGTTGGGGATTTATGATTGCTTTCATATGTATGTTGCTACCTGAAAGTTTTGCCAGTAATCATGTTTCTGTTCCATTGTGTGTACCTCAATATATTATTCACCAAATGTATTCTGTCATTCTATGAACCTAATGGTTCTGCTTATCTGGGCCTGAGTCCTTTTACAATCAGGATCAATGTTTTTTCTAAATAATTAATTCATACATATTCTTGTGCCCTGAACTTCTATCCCGGTCAGTCTTGCCCCTGTGCTGGTTGCTACAAAAATTATATCACTCTAAAGTGTTGCAGCTGCAATTGGCTATTTTTCGTTATAACTAATCATCTCTGCCGAAGAAAAGATATAATGCCTAATGGTGTGATCCTATTTCCTGCCTTGTTAGTTAGCTTTTAGTTTTTAAATGGTGGATTCAATATCTGCTGCTTTAAAACTGTGTTCCTAGAAAAAAACAATATATTACCATTCTTTATGCTTGTGGCTAATGTAAAGTATTGTCATCTTTGTTGCTGTTTCTACATTCTTGTACACCGCACTTTTCAGTTATTGTGAAGTGCTGAATGATCTACCAAATCATGCATCACAAAGTCTTTGTATATCTGTCAGTTTTTCAGTAAATTCACATTTTTAACATTTTTATCTTTTAAATATTTGCTTTTATTCGAATCTTTGGATATGTGAATCCAACTTCTACTCTCTGACATTACTTGTTTTATAATAGATATGTTGATCTGTTGTTGGGAGAATTTAAGCACTATAAAACAAGGCTTGCTCATGGGGGAATTCGCAAGGAGGTAATTGTTGATACTAGATTCTATAAGTTTGTTTTATATGAATGCTGGATTTGGATGTATGTTTATTTTGCATTTATGTTTTGATGAATGGTTTATCTTGTGGACCACTGTGTGTGGGGCAAGTGAGATTGATTGCTTAACTCTCAAAGGTTATTTTCATTATCAGCTTACATTCTGCTTATTAGTCCTTGTTATTAGTGGTACATGACCACACAAATATGAAGTTTGTTATTTGTATGGACAGCCATCTATTCTGTTCTTTGATTTCACTTATGTGATTTCATTGTATACAGATGAAGTCATAGCTTTTGGACTGGAAAAGTTTAAATTTTTCAATGATTTGAAATGACTAATTATTGGAAACTGTCTTACTATTCGTCAAGGTTCAAGACCTCCTACTGGAATTTGGAGTTGAAATTGTTGCTGAAACTCTTATAGAAGGTCTATCACGAGTTAAGAGATGCACTGATGAAGGACGAGCTCTCATGTCCTTGGATCTTCAGGTGCTTGTTAAACTGTGGCGGGATTTTGCATATTAAATTTTTCCGCCTTTTTCTTTTCTTCTTTTTTTTTTTGTGATAAATGAAGAGAAGTTGGACTGCTGCCCTTGTTCTTATCAGGTTTTAATCAATGGCCTACAACATTTTGTCTCTACAAATGTCAAACCAAAGTTACAAATAGTTGAAACTTTCATCAAGGTGAGCATGAGCAGAGTTAATGCAGTAAATCAAATTGATGCATAGTGTAGATTAATGGAGTTAAAATATAAGTGTTATTAATAGAACTGGAGGGTTGCAGCTTGATCTGTTTGACATGACTCTTCTTCATCTGGTTAGATAATATGCCTCAATTATAATTAACTTGCGTTTTCTCTCTTTCCACTTTTAACAGGCTTACTATCTCCCAGAAACTGAATATGTTCACTGGGCATCTGCTCACCCTGTAAGAAATTTTGTGCTATGTTAAACTGTTTTAAACTTTTGAATGCTTCGATTCTGGTGCATCATGATATGAGTATACATTTTGCTTTGCAGGAATATAGTAGAAGTCAAATTGTAGGGTTGGTCAACCTCGTCGCGGCAATGAAAGGTTGGAAGAGAAAAACCAGGTTGGAAGTACTAGAAAAAATTGAGTCCGCTGGTGCATAGTTCAGAAACCATGCAAAGCTTCAGTCTTCACGCTAGCAATTTTTTTTTTTCTTCCTGTCCGTTTTACTGAGTGATGTATATTGGTCTTACCTAATTATGTAGGTTATATGTTTTCAGATGCCTCAGGTTGTAATTGACATGTTTCCCTGAAGGGAATATCAGATGTAATTTTGGATCACATTTATCTGAAATTATGAGTTTATTTTCAAGCAGGATATAGTTTCTGTTGCTTGTTCATTTGATCTTGCATTACAAATGAATGGACAGAGAGAATTCAGGCTTGTGTTACTGTATTTTGCGATGCACATTGTGATGTCATATTGAAATTCAGTTCAATAATACTTTCTACTCATTTTGAACCATACAGGTTGCCTGTTTTTTCCTTTTTACCAATTCCTCTGTGAAACTTACTGGACTTTTGCGATGCACGTTATGATGTAATATTGAAGTTCTTACCGGTAATGCAGTACTATTCATTTTGAACCAAGAAGGTTCTGGTTTTTCCTTTTCGAAGAAGGTGGCAGGTTTTGTTTGTACAAAATTTAATTCTTCGTTGTAAATTAGAGAGACGAATAGGGTTTTAGAACACTTATTTACAGGTAGAACAGGAGAAGTTGAGAATTTGCTAATGTTTTGCCAGACACGGGCTCCTCTTTTGGAGTGCAGCAACACGAGTTTTTCAACTGTATTATTTCGTTACTGTCGAGCATTCGCTTGTTAATTTCGACAGTCCATTACCTAGCGCAGCAGTGGGCTTCCGCAGTTCATAATCCATCTTGCGTCAGATCTTGGAATTGAATTGAATGCATTGGGATCAAGATCTTGGAATCACTAACCTGCGTCAGATCTTCTGACTTTTTTAATCCCTCTTCAAGGCTTTTTAGTTTGTGAAGTGAAGTGATATGAAACTCCTTATTCTGTTTATGCATAGCACAAGTTATAATAAAAAGGCAACGGCTGCCTCGGCATGTTGAGTAAATGCAGACAGACTAGTGCTGACGCTATAATCTGTATCTTGTTTGTCGCAATGTTTTTATCTCATCACATCTTCCCATTTATAGCAGAAGCTGGTGAGTCCACGATTGCACCCACCATGTTTAATGCAACGCAGGGCTGGTCTACTGGCACCTGCAAAACCAAAATATTCATATTCATATTAATATTATATTTTATTTCACAATGTAACATTAATAATTTTTAAAAAAAAAAAAGAGGGAGGAAAAAAGGATCAGAATTTCATGTGAGATTCTGAATCAGCACAGTAATCCAATCGGTAAGTTTTGGTTACTACTACCATTATTATTTATTAATGCCTCAACCACCTGTACATGCTATCCTCTCTCTCATGCATCCAACTCAAGGCAACCAATCCTACATTAACAGTATCCTCCAGCCAGCGCATACATTACACTATCTCGTTTGAATGAGTTTCACAAAAAGAACAAAAAAGGGAGTAAAATACATGCATTATTATATTTATTTTGTTGAAAATTCAGTTAAATTGAAGGGTAATGGCAGAAAACCTCCTCCTTTGTGCTAGTTAAATTTTTGTCTCCAATTATGGATGTCATGTCAGTGGGATGGGATAGGACAGGATAGGAACCTACGGGACGAAGATTATTTCATAGTTAACTTAAAAATGAACAAATATCAAAAGAAATGTCCATCTATTTTTTATTAGAAAATTTGGTTTGTTCGATATGCTTATGGGTATGCGTACGGGTGTGGCTAAGTTCAAGTTGTGTTATCAAGTTTGTCATGTACAAACATTTTGTGCCCACATGCTCACCACTACCATATACCTTAGTTTTGTCATTTTCATAAAATTGTTTTCTAAGCCCATCAATATGAAGTTGAAGTTGCAACCAACTTCCATTATTTGTTAAAAACCACTCACCCTCTTGTCACAGACAGCCGAGATTAAAAATAATGCTGCTATCATGACCTTCATTGAAGATGAAGATGAATGATGAATGACGAATGATGATGGTTGTTTACTTTCTGGGACATACTGGAATTTATTGGTTTTCTTTTTTTATATAATTAATTTAAGTTGTGGATTTGATTACTTACAAAATGGCCGGCTTCAAGAATCCAATAAAAATGCAGATTTTTGTATGATTTGGTGAACCCTTTTGTAACATCGTCATTCTCACAGAACAGTAGACTTCTCTCGCTGCTCAGAAATTTCTGAAGCCCTTCCCACCTGACGTAAAATCAAATATTATAAAATTATAAAATTCATACATGGTGATTTAATAAAATATAATCATTAAGTTAAGAGTCTCGGTCTCTTACTTGAGCTTACCAACCCAAGCTTCAGTACCCTTTGTTGCACAAATAACATCCAGCTACAGCGACCAATCAAAACCTCCATCGTTAAGAAAATATGTGCTTAATATAATATATTATATGATTATACTAAATAATTATTATAATATATTATTATACTATACAAAGTGGATGCTATGCTTGTTTAAATAGACGAAAATAATCGTTGATAATAAATAGAAAAAAAAATTTTAAAAATTTAAAAGAGTCGGTGGTTCAGGTGGAATCAAACCACATGTTTATAATCATATAGTCTATCCGAAAAGGAATTTATTGTGGGAGAGATACTTGAAAATGACTCTACAGGAATCTGACTTACTTGCCCATTGTATACTGTCACATTCACCCCTTTTGCAAGTAGCTCATCAACCTGCAGTTATGAGGAATAACAAAAGTAATTGACCAAAAAATTATCAAATTCTTCTTCCTGTAATTAATATATGAAAACAGAAGGAGACCATAAAAAAGTTGAAATAAACAGAGACTTTCTTGGAATGGAAGCAACTAAAGTCATGTTTGTAGCATCAGAACAAAATACTTTGAAAATACAATTTAGAATCTTTTAAGTTTTAACGAAACCTATGGATCCCAGTTGTGGTAGTTGAACTTTCAACATCTTCTATTGGTAACATAGGATGTCAAAATAACGATATGCCCAGATTTTTTCTAGCGAAAATGATCATGGGAGTTGGGTCATGTAATATATATACCTCATCAATCCTAGGTCTCATAAAATCTCCTGAGAGCGCTATGAAAACATAATCTGACTGCCCTCCCCATCTGCAAGACGAAAATCGACATATACTTCAATCACAGATCAAACATCATTGGGTTAAGACAAGTAGAATTAGAAGAAGACATACGTCACGTTTTCTGGAATAATCTTAAGCTTCTTTCTTACTGTACCATTCATCAAGCTATCAAGATCACCATCAACGCCACCAGGAGTTGAAGATTTATAGGTACTGAGATATCTAGAGTATCTTTTCATTGAACTTCCCCCTGATAACTCAGCAGAAGTAAAAGATACTGGGTCCATTCCTGAATCCAGTAGAAAATTGTAAAAATCCTGCGTAGCTCAATGAGACATACAACATTAAGTCAAAGTTTGTAGCACTTAATAATAATAATAAAAAAGAATAAAAAAATTTGTTTGACCAATGCTGCAATGCAATACCACATAATTGCTGCTGTCACTGATTACTTCCTCAAGCTGACTCCATGAAGTCGTGGCATCACCATATTTGCCAGCATCTAACTGCTGCTTAATCTTTTGAGCTAAACTGTATCCCAAAATGATAAATTTTTAGATAACAGAAAAATTTGCAACGAAATTAAATTGAAAAGGAAAAACGAAGAACTGAAGACCTATTTGATTTCATCAAACCATTGTTATCTAGCCTTGACAAATCTTTAAGGAGAGGACCCCATGAAAACTGCATATTTCAGTTCAAAAATAATTAATCTGGTAAATGCGGGAATTCCATATTGCTAATTGATTCAATTTAGAGCAGATCAATGAGTTAGTAGACTACTTACCACAAAATCCTCCGGAGAGATCCAACTATCTCCCAAGACAACTCCTACATATATATACATATATATATATTACAAGAAAATGAGTCATATATCAGATTATATTGGCAAAACAGAGTATTTCGTTGACACCAAAGAACAGGGCAATGTATATGCAAATTAAAGCCTAACAATCCCATTTATTATTTTATTAAATTTTTTGGTAATTAAGAATAAATTACCTCCAAGTTTGAGATATAGCTTGCCAGCTTCTATGGCTTTTAGAGCTGACAGTCCAAGAGTTACAGCAAATTTCCCTCCATAAGACTCTGCCACAATATACAGTGGACTCTTTTGCAGTTTTTCATTTCTGTTAAAAATCTCTTGCAATAATGCAGTTAAATCAGTTGCTGCTTCTACATCAGTTTTCACAAACAAGTTTGAATCCTCTACAAAACTGTATCCTGTTCCAACCGGATTATCCTGTATCACACCAAAAAGATTACATTATTAAAACCAATAGTTTTAACAAAATTCAAGATTCATTCATTCACTTCACTGTTTGGCAGAGATTTAACCATGGCCAAACTCACCACAAACAAGAGATCAGCTTTTCGCAACCATGTCGAATTTCTTGGCCTTAAATTGGCGTCTAATGGTCCAACCTCTTGAAAATTCCCAATCCCGACGCCAGAAGCACCCTATAGTTACATGAAAATTGAATATACAAATTTTAGATATAGGCAGCAAAATGGAAATCTGCTGAGTTCTCTTGTAAAGCGTACAAAATGAAATTACAACTTTCTGCTTGAACAATCTTGGGTTTCCTTTTTCACATTCGGTTAATGTCAAACTTCCAATTCTAAACAATATTAATGAAAATTTTCTGTCTCACATTAGTGCATTTTCATATTCGATTGTTAATAACAATACTCACAGGTCCACCTTGCAGCCAAAGAACTACTGGCCATGACTTGGAGGGATCTTCAACTCTGTATGGACTTCTGTATAGCCACCAAAACATGTGTGCTTCTATATAACACAAACCCCAACCAACATCAAATTCAACGTCAAAACATTTTTCGTAAGAGATTATGGGAATTAAAGAAACAAGGAACTCACATAATTGAAAATAAATAATCGCTTACTTGGTCTGACTTCAACATATCCCCACTCTTCCGATCCATCCCGATTTGTTCTAAAAGCAGCGGCTGCTGTTCCTCCATGAAAAAGAAGGGAAAAGAACAGTAGCAGAGACAAAAGAAAATCATAAAACTTCACCATATTCAATAAGTGAAAACACCCACTTGACTTGACAGAGTTAGAGTGAAGGAAAACATGCAGTAGATGATGTTATATAATCATAAGACGGGTCTGATTGAAAAGTTTTCTTTGTTCCTGTCTGTCTGTCTGTCTGTCTGTCTGTCTGTCTGTAACAGATGTAACAAAAAGGTGAAACCTTCCACAGCTAATTCCAGGTAAAAGCATAGCATATTTGTCCTGATAATCAAAATGAAACTATATATAACACAGGATCGTCTTTTTCTTCTTTCAAATTTGAAGGAAAAAAAGAAGGGAAAAAAACAAATATGATAATGTTTATACCAAATTTATTTATACCAAATTAATAGAATAGGTTCAAAAATTTTAAAAAAAAAATAGACACAGGTTTTCGAATGTTTGTCTGATTCTGCAATTTGTCTTGGTGGGTTTAGATTATTGTTATTGTTATAATTATTATTATTTACGTTTCCAAAGCAGAGTTTAATACAGAAAAAGAGTTGAAAAGAATTGAATAGAAGAGGGGATGGGCTATGAAATTCTTTGTGGAGTGGAGCGATTGCGTGCAGGAAGATAGTTGTTTGTTTCTTTCATTTTTCATTTTAAATTCTTTTGTGCAGGAAAGGAAATAAGATAAAGGACACAACAGGAAAGTGGTATCTTCTCTTCTGGAAGTCTTACAAAACAATTTGCATACATTTATATATTCTTTTAATATTAGTAAATGTTTTTGCTCTTTCACTTTGTGAGCTTGTCACTGGATACTTTGGGAACCAATGAAATCTAGCGTTTCCGAGTTTCTCACGGAAGATCCTTTAAAAATGGTTCATTTATTACCTTTTCAGAGGGAAAATGTTTAATATATTACCATATTTAACACTTATGCTCTCATCTGATTTGTTTCAAATAAATTAATAAGGTTTTTCCCAATTTCACTCATCAAACATCTTTTACGGTTCTGTGGGTACATTTCAATTTGTTGGTATCCGCCAGCTTTAAATTTTTTTTTTTTTTTAAATCGAGATAATGAGATAATTTTTTCAGGTGTCATGTACTGATCCGAACTATTTCATAATATATTATTTCGTGGCCATTTTTACAACGCGAAAGCTGTAAGGTGCTGACGATCATTTTGGATCAAAAATAAAAACCGTTTGTGATGATATATTTCAAACATGCACAAATCCATTCGGTCGAAAAAGAAGACGAATTGATATATCTATACGTATTTATAAAGGTCCAAACAGGTCTATACATGAATATAATATAACTAAAGTATAGTGATTGATGTTTGCGGGATTTTACACGTGAATCCCTTGTTAAATCGAGAAGTAATCGTCTAAAATCCCTCATTAAATATCCTCCAAAGTAGGAGGCAGGCTGAACTGAAAACTCTAGGATCTTAAATATTTCTTTCTGGCTGTAAATGTTTTTCCTTTCCGTATCCACCAAACAAACACAGTGTCCAGTTGACTCATACGTCGCTCTCATTTCTATTGCTTCTACGTCAAGTTTCTTTTTGGTAAAACGTACAATTTTCAGTTTCTCCTCTCACATCCGGGGGGTACCAGTTATTAAGACTATATTATCATATGCCTTCTCTCAAGTTTTACAATTTTTCAGTTAGATCCCTTCATTTAATGGATTATAATTAAATTACTTTTATACCCTTAAAAACAAAAATAAAATTTGACAAGTTCTTTTGATAAAGGACTTGGTGGTTGTCAACTTCAAAAAAATATAATAGCTTTATATTTATATTAATTTTGAAATGTAATGTGTTCATTTAACCTAATATAATTAAATTATTAACGGAAGGGCGACCGAAATGAGGCAAGTGGCTATTTTGCAATTCTCATCATCTAAATGAATAAAAATTATGAACCTTGGAGGATATATATATATATATATATGATAATACTCCTTATTAAAAACAAAAACCCTAATAGCTAGTAACATGCATGATCATGCATAATACACTGTAGCATACAATTTACAAAATTTTTCATAAGCTGTCTAAGCCCTTGTTTGAAATTATGGTATTTCTACTATGTTTTGAAAACAAAGCTAAAAGGGTGTTTGAAAATTTTAACTTTTAATACAATCTACTTTTTTTTTTATTAAGAGAAATGATATTTATTTTATGAATTTTAAAATTATAAAATTTTATTTATATATCTAAAATTTTAAAAATTATCTAAAAAGTCTTTAATTTACTATGTATTAATTATAATTTAATGTTCAATGTGCATTGAGTCTATTTATATATTATTACTCTCTATTAATATTTATCTCACAACATCTGTGACTTAAAGTTAAAGCACTTTAATATCAAATTAAAGCATTAAAAAAAATACATGTTACTACCTTGTTATAATTATTGATTGTTTCAACTATAAGAAATGATCTAATGCTTGCACAATTGTGTGCTTTTAATTAATTACAATTATTGCTATGTGTATTGTAAAATTTTCTGATTTTTAAATATTATAATTAATTGTTCACATTTCCGTGCTTATAAATCTACTAGTTTATTGATTTTTTGAGCCTAAAATGTGGCTTAATTTATGATTGCCTATTTTTTATGTTTGGCTCGTAACGTGCTTTACTAGTACAACCCATTTGTCACTTTCAATCATTTCTTCAAATTTGAAGCTCTTAGAAAAAAAAAATTCTACTAAATCAAAAAAATTGAGACCTGAAAAAATTATGGATCATTGTGTATACATATCTGTTGATTTAGGGAATGTTTGTTTATTTGTTAGAAATTTTAATTAATATAAAAATTGAATAAATACAAATGTTTTGAGTGATTTTTTCATTTGAAGTTTGAATATAAAGTATTTAGATGTTCGTTTTTATAAATAGAAAAACTCTAGAAATAATACTTTTATATGTGTACTCCTATAAGTTTTAAATGTAAATAAAACAATAAAGTCTTTTGACAAAAAATTAAAAATAATTTTCACTTAAATACATAAAAAAAATATTATTAATGTAATTTTTGTTGTAATTCACAATGTTACATAAAAAGTTTGTGTGTTTGTGCATATATATTATTTTTATATAATATTAGTAAAATATATTAACTTGTAAGACAATCTTAATCAATTTAAATTAGAATAAAATGAAAATTTAAAATAATAATAAGCATATTGTTTGAGTATTTTAAAACAAATACAAAGATATACTTATTTATATGGTAAAAGTCACACTCTTTCAAATTAAAATAAGAAAAAAATATTTTATGATATTGTTTCAATTTAAATTAGTGCTGATTGATTTTGATCTATTTGAAAATGATCTAATGACTTAATAAAAGGGTGTTACGGAGAGATATATTTCAAATAAAAGAGTACATTTATGCCTACAAATAGGAAATATGTTTTCGCTATCAGAAAATTTTAGTAAGATAATTTTACTATATCATTATGTTGATGTGGTATGACCATTTAATTATAAACTTTCATATGTATTAATTAATAATTATAGTTTAAAAGAGAGAAATTCATGATTAATTTCTCTCTAGATGTAATTTTCTTTCTCTCCAACATGTATTGCTATTTTTATGGTTTTCTCTCTCCTAAATTTTAATTATTAATTAGCACTAGTAAAAGTTGATAATTAGATCATCTTACTATATTAATATAATTATGTGGTATGACTGTGTTATCCAATACTCTCTCTTTGACCATAAACAAACACAAAAAACTTGTAGGATTTTAAGATAAATTGTTAATCAATTTCTAAAAACAAAACATTAATTTTTAATAGATTTGTAATATTGAATGATATTAGTATATCAAATATTCTGAGAATAAGTATAAATAGTTACCTTATTGTTGATTTAAAAGTTCATCGGCAATTATAATATTTGATAAATACATATTTTTATTTGATTCGTTCTTATTGATTATGCCCCTTGTACACCAGACATTGACAATCATTTGTAGAACCATAATTCGCATATTCTATTTATACTCATTTAAAACTTTTATTAAGGAAAATTAAATTTGACACCTTCTTATTGTTTTCAACCAACTAACTATGATATCCAAAAAAATTTGTAACCGAATATACACTCGTTTTTTCAAAAAAATAGTTTAACTCAAGGTGCAATTTACTTTTAAGGACTTAGCATATAGAGACAAACAAACAAATAATATTACTATTACACTTACCCGTTTAACTCATAATTATTTACTTTAAATGCTAAACTTTTCTTCTTTCATATAGTTCATCACAAAGTATTATTGTAATGTATGGAGAAAAAAATCAAGAATAAAAATATGAGAAGCTTAAATGGAATGAATAATCAAAATCACATGTGATGTGGATGTGAACATTTACATCGCACAATCATTGTTCCGACTAAGTGGCTGCGTTTGCATATGTTGCCAGCCCATCTCAGTTCACACTTCTATGATTTGGAGTAGAGTAGATTGAATCACCACCCAACCAAATTTTATATCTTTATATATATATATATATATATTTGAGAATACATTAATGAGCCCATTGCTCTATAAAAATTGGTAAATATATTGCTTTATGTTTTGTTCTGTTAGTGAAAATTTCTTCATTCTATCTTTGATAAAATCGAAACAAATCTTCAATTTGTATAATTTTCTCGCCGAGTTCAATATTTCAATATGCTATACAAATTACACTATTGTCTCATAAATAGAAAATATGTATGAAATTATTGTTTGTAAATTGAAAAACCGATTAAAATAATTTTGGGTTCTGAAAGAACAAGCACATGGTGTTGGTTGATCAATAATTGTCGTAATAATATAAACAACAGCTACGGGTGCATGATTTATGCAAATTTGTCTCCAATTTGGTGTCACTAATACCTATTTATGAGAATTCTCAGGTCCTAATCGAACAGTCAATCAAATCGCGGTAGCTACATCGTGCTTGAAAACGCCATGCATGACATCTCATCTCTTGTTTCTTTCTTTCTTTTTTTTTTTTCATTTGAAAATCTCAAGCCTATACATTCAATTAATCCTTCAATTGTGCGTAGATAATCAAGTTGCATTAACACATTAATCATCATTTTAATCCAAGTTACATTTTTTCGGTTGTTTAATTAAATAATACGTGTTTATGATCATGTATACATCTTTATTCTCTTTTATTTTTGTTAACTTTCTCTCCACAAACAACTCACGCCAGCTGCTACACCAAGGGCGTGTGGAGTAGGTCAGTGGATGTGATGGGCATGATAAAGGTTATACGGACGAGGGCTTCAGAGTAGGCTTGCAGTACGTGACAATGTCCACTCTAGTTCTTATGAGATAGGTCTGAAAACCCAAAGCTTAATATAATGCATCAGAAGTTCTGGTAATAGTATTCCTAAAATTCAATTTAAGAAGGATTTGTATTCTTTTTAAGGAGGGTTGTTAATCTTTTTCTATTAATAGTATTGTTATTAGAATTCAATTTAAGAAGGAATGCATTCCTTTTAAGGAGACTTTCTAATCTATTTCTATTAGCAGTATTTTTTTAGTTCAATTTGTAAAAGAAATAGGTTATAGTCCATCATATACATAAAAAAAGCTGGATAATTAGTTCTAGGAAAGAAAAAAAAAAAAAGAAAAACAAAAATGCTAAGCCAAGAAAGCAACTAGATTAGAAGATTAAGATCTAGTGAGTCAGAAAACTACAATTGAACGTTGTATCAGTACTATTCTCTTTACTACTTATATGATATTTTATCGACGGAGTTTTGTGCTTTGTTGTGGTTTAATTTTCTTGATGTTTTATCTTTCCTATTACATTTTTATTATTATGAATATTATTTTTGGATCATTAAAATATATAAATTCATGAAATTTTTATTAAAAAGTCATAAAGTAAGCATATAGTGAGGTATTAAATTTATTTTTATTTATTTAAAAATTCTTTCAAATCCACGAGCTGACTCCACACCACAGAAAATTGAAAGGCTTATTAGAAAGAAATATATCTATCAAATTAACAATAAATATAACACTAAAAAAAAAAAAAACCCTGAATGCTAACTTTAGGGTTCTTCTTTCTTACATAAAGTGCATTAGGGTTAGGGATCCATCAATATTAGTTTTTGAAGCAAAGCAAAAAGCATAACGTGTACCTCACCATTACTTAACATATATATATATATATATATATAGAGAGAGAGAGAGAGAGAGAGAGAGAATTTCGTTATGTCTCGTTCTCAATCTCCGCATATCTTTCCATTTGGTTTCTCTTCTTTTAATTATTTATGCTTTAATTATATATTCATTTATTTAAATTTTTAGAGGTCATATATGGTGTTGTGTACAATCATCTTAATATTAAAATATATTTAAAATTAAAAAATCAACGATAAAAAGAATTGTAATTATCCATTATAGTTTGCTTATTAATTTGAATAAAAACTAATTAAAAAAATTGTAAAAATTAGGCATAAAATCCACATGGTTATTTAACCTTGCTGAATTTATTGTTTCGTTAGTAATTTGATTAAAATATAAATTCAAGCTTAATCTATTAATGGATAAGTAATAAAGAAGGCCATGGTCCCAGCTTCATTAATTGACGATTTAAAGTTGAAGACGCCATGTGGAGTTGATCCCACGTGGGTATTTAAATTAAATGTAAATTAATTATTTTAATGACATATATGGAATTGTTCATAACTTATTGTATTGTAAAAGGCTAACCAGCTCAAACGTAACCTAATTTGCCGATTTTGTGCTTCTTACCAAGAGACGCAAAGAAGAACCAAATTAAAAGTATTGCGTAAGCTCCTAAGACACCTTTCTTTTATTCTTACCTTTCCCAATCCAACGGTCCTAAAGCAACTTTAACCTACCATCCTCTCATCTCAACCGTTACAGCCCTCCCTTATTATTTTAGCACATTCTTTGTGCCTTCTTCGTGTCCTTCAGTTAATTCTATTTCTCTCTTCATTGTTTTTGTTGATGTATCTTATGCTGCTGTATTTTCAGGTTCTTTAAATCCCTTTTTCTTCTCCTCTCTTCTCTCTCTGAAAAAATCTTCGTGGAGCATCCTCCATTATTGAATTTCATACCATCATCTTCTTCATTTGTTTATGGTAATGCAAGATGAATTATATATATACTTTGCTTCTTCTTCTTCTTCTTCTTCATAATTAACATTGCTCATTGTTCCCGTTGACTTAATTTTCTTGGTGTCCAAACAGTGACAAATGTTGGTGCCGCCATGGCTGGATTCTTTATTATCTACCGCATTCTTCACCATTTGCTCTAGGCACAAAGACTCACCCCGAAACGAGTGCAATATGTACTGCCTTGAGTGCATGAACAATGCGTTTTGCTTCTATTGCCGATCTTCTCGACACAAGGATCATCCTGTCATCCAGGTGGGTATATATCAATTTTAACTTCTTTTTCCTTTTCTTGGCATTCAAAAAAGATATACATTTATCATTCTTACTATATAGTTAAGTGGATCATCATCATTCATCAGGATAATATTGGTAATCTTCTGCATATATCAACAGATCAGACGGTCATCTTATCACGATGTTGTAAGGGTAGCTGAGATTCAAAAAATTGTGGATATCAGTGAAGTGCAGACTTATGTGATAAATAGTGCTAGAGTTCTATTTCTAAACGAGAGACCCCAACCAAAAGGTCCAGCCGGGAAAGGAGTCTCTCATCTCTGTGAAATATGCGGAAGAAGTCTCTTAGACCCTTTCCGTTTCTGTTCATTGGGATGTAAGGTAATAATATCAATTAGTCCGTTAGTCTCTTTCTATATTAATCATTTCTAATATCAATTTTCCGTCACATTGTTATTGTCGGTGCCTGCCAATATTGTGATTGTGACCTTTTATTTCGATGTATTTAACTTTTTTTTTTTTTTACATATTTATTTTGTAATGTTCGGCTAATATAGCAAAAATGCTTTTTTGATTTAGCCGCATCTTAAATTTATTTATTTATTTGTTTCGTGGTTAGACACAAAAAATAGAAGTAATTGCCATGAACAGCTAGCTTTTCTTTCATTTGGTTGACAGTGGTGGTTAACATGATCTGGGAATTAATTTTCTTTTAAATTAATTAGCTTGCAGGAATTAAGAAAAATGGGGATGCGAGCTTTATCTTAAGCAACAAGAATGAAGAAGAAGAAATATCTCAGGCAAGAGAAGGAATGACAAGAAGATTACCAACTAAGGAAGAAGAAGAATTGCGTGAAGGAAGACCGGAAGACATGTACAGAAGCACGCCTCCTCCAACTCACTCTAATTCAAGGAGAAGAAAAGGCATTCCTCATAGAGCACCTTTTTTTACTTAATTATTTATTGTATTTATTATACTTAATTAACCCATCAAATTCTATTAAGCTTTGTACATTATATATGAATATCATATGTATATATATCTATATCCAGCTCATTCTTCATAAGCCACCACATGGCGAGGGGCAATGTGCGCGAAATATTTAGAGCAATTGTCCCTTCAAAAAAGTATAATTACGTGTAAGTTACTATTGAAATTTGGGGCTGACTTAAGGTTCAATAATGCTGCATTAATGTCGGGACAAGTCTAGGTGTAAATGTTACGAGTACACATGAACGGTTTCTTAATTTATTTTTATATATAAAGCAACAACAGCTCAGCCAATTGTTAATTGCTTTCCGTTCATGAAACTAACAGAGCATAACGGAGTACTTGATGCTAACGGTTATGGCGAAATTCATGAAAATTGTGTCGTACCATTCTGAGAAAGTTCTTAGTATTTCGTGCTGCGGTTGAAATTTATCGATGAGTATCCTTTGCTATGTTTTATGAAATCTTTAAGATCAAATTTTCATCATGCAGTAGAGGAAGCATGTGGGATGATTAGCTTCCTGTGAATTGTATCGACTTTGTACCTATATTGTCATTCAGATTGATTTTCGATGGAATTTAAATAAAGATCGAGATTATTTATCTGAATAAATTAATAACTTTAAATTTAATTACATAGTTAAAAGGAATTTTAATTTACAATGTAAATTTCCTTTCTTTGTTTGTTTTTCTCTTTTTCTATGTTTGTTTTCTCTATTTTTTTTATTGTTTTTCTTTTTTTCAGTTAAAAGAATAAAAAAATAATAAATATTTTTATATTAGGTAAACATAGATAATTGGTAGAAGCAGTTGTTGAATTCAAAAGAGAACACAACTGCAATTACATCTCTTGATATTGGATTGGATTAGGTTAGGACAGCTCATTAGAGGGCATTGGTTTGAGTTAGGATAGTTCATCATGAGCATCAAGTCCAACAATTCTGATTGTGGACCACTGCAAGATTGTGGTGAAATTAGGTACAAAGAATATGTTAAGTTGCAAGGCTGCAATAACATCAACTATAGTAGTTATTATTATTATTATTATTATTATTATTATTATTATTATTATACTTAATTTTAGTTTCTTTAGAGTAAATTAATATTTGTTAGTGGCTAATAATTAATTAAATAGAACCTAATAAATGAATGAATTTTTTATTAGGTCAAAAATATATTTAAAATGCAAATAATTTCAAATCAGAAAAAGATTTTTAATTTTATACAAATACCGTCCAGTGTAATCACGCATTAATTGTACAAACAATCAAATAGGAACAAAATTTAAGGATTACCTCATTCTTAAATCTTAACAATTAGATCACCATGCCCTGACCCATTTGGCTTCTTTAATAAAGAAGCTAACACTAGATCACCACTAGTATTTTCCCTGCATTAGGTTTATCGCCACTCGTTAGATTATGATGAAACTTGCACTTGGCGCCCTTTTTACTTTTCTTTAGGTAAATCATTTTAACCTCTACTATTAAGTTTAGCCATGGAAATGGCACCTTATCAATAGGTTAAGGAATTCCAGGAAGCCACAGTTATCGTAACCATTGTACATATCAGATGTTTGCCCCGATTTTGAGAAGTTGGTGCCGAAACACAAATGAACGGAAAAATTTGTTTGTGTTAGTATTTTACAAAAAGATTTGCTGATGCAGTGAATCTGATGTGATTTTAAAAGGTGAAAAATAATTTAGCTTGAGTGTGAACCAATCTGAAATTTGTGGTTAAGAAATTGACTTGCAGGAGACAAAATAAGTAAGAAGTAGGCGTCCATAGGGATGTTGCAGGGTAAGCAGAGTTTGGTTCGATTTTATGTTTAACTAAAAATCGAATCGAATATTCAACTTTTAAAAATAAAATCAAGCCAAACCAATTATAATATAAAATTGAATTCAAATTGATCAGTTAGGTTCAACTTCTGTTTCAATTTTTTAACCGGTGGCTTAATTAAGAATAATTTTTTTGTTAAAAGATTTTAGATAATTATGAATAAAAGTATATAATACTTGTCTATGATTAATACTTGTATAAAATAGAAATTACAATTTTGTCAATTCTGTTCAATTTTTAAGTTTTAACAATTTAAATTGAAAATGTTTTTGACTTTTAATTTATAATTCGAGACCTAAACCAAGTCTATTTACGAAGTCTTTATTTTTGGACAAAAACTCACAATAGAAAAAACAATGATTCTTGAGGTAGAAAATGTTTTCTCTGAGTTAGCAAAATCTCTTACAGTAAGGGGAAGAAGGCAAAACCATAAGCAAGAGAGAACGGGAATATCATATTTGAATAGAAGACTTAGTGAAGATAAGTGCGCCTTTTGTTGCGAAAAATGACATTGGAAGGAAAGATTGTTCAAAAACGCAAAAGATAGAAAAAAGTAAGGGTAAGGCTACTTCTGATGCAAATGTAGTTGATGATAAGGATATATCAGATTTTATATTAGTTGGTTTACTGTCATATGTTTCCTCGTAAAGAGTAGTTCTTCAATTTTAAAAAGTTAAATGATGGGATTGTTTACATGTTTAATCATAATTCATGTAAAACAACTGGGATAGGTTCAATTGAGTTAAAAAATGAGCTGAATCTACTAGAATTTTGACAAATATTTGTTATGTACTTAATTTAAAATAAATCTTATTTCTTTGAGTGTCTTGGATTCTAAAGGCTGTTTTATATCTATCAGTGGGATTCTAAAGATAAATTTAAGGTCTCTTGTAATTGTTAATGATAAAAGAAGAAATAAAATTTACTAGTACAATTGTAGTATGGTAGCTAGATAAGCAATTATAGTTCGAAAGCATAATGCAAATTCAAGTATAATCAGGCTCTAAAATATACGTTTAGAACAAGAAGTGAAAAAGCCTTAGTAAGTTTTATGAAATAAGGCCTATTGAAAGGTGCAAAGACCTATAAATTAGATTTCTATGACCATTGTATTTTGAGAAAATAAACGAGAGTTAAGTTTGCATAGCTATACATAATATAGAAGGTTTTTTAGATTATGTTGGGTCTAATATGCGGGGACATACCAAGACATCATCTTTGAAAGGTATGCATTATTTTGTTGCTTTTATTGATGATTTTTTCAAAACATTTTAGGTGTATGTTATGAAGACTAAGACTGATATGGTTAAAGCTTTCCTTAAGTGGAAAAAGATGGTTCAGAAACAAATTAATAGAAAATCGAACATTGCATATTAGATAAAGATGGTGAGTATCGCAATAATCTTTTTTTTTTTTTTTCTAAAAAGTATGTCAAGATGCAAATATTGTATGTCAGTTAATAGTTAAAAAACCACCACAATAGAATGAGATAGCATAATGCTTGAATTGAATATTACTAGAGAAGGTTTGGTATATCTTGTCCAATGTTAGGTTGGGCAAGAAAGTTTGGGCTAAGATAGTGATTTATGCACATCATATCATTAATCGAATACTATTGACAACGTTTGAAGGTAAGCTCTATTAAAGATATAGTTTGAAAAATCTGTGAATGATTATGATGTCTCTTTACTTTTTTTTTGTTCCACTGCTTAATATCATGTGAGAGAGTCTAAGTTGAATTGTTGAGCCAAGAAAATTATTTTCATAAGGATTACGAAGAGACACTGCCTTTGGTGTCCAAGTTTGAGTAACATTATGCTTAGTAGATATGTTATCTTTAATGAATCTACCATATTCGAGAAAATAAAATAACAGTATATTACCAATGGTATCGTGAATAGGTGGAGGATACTTAGAGCAAGTGGAATTTGAGGCAATTATTAATCCAACTAGAATTGTTGTAATAGAGGATGATATCACTGTGAAAAAAGAGGTTATGAAAATGAAGAAGAGGTTTTTACTTAAGAATCTCATTAACAAGAAGAATCAATTGCAGTTAATAGGCCAAAATTTGAGATATGTAGACCTACTTGATTTATGGATATGGTGGCCTATGCACTCTTAATTATAGATGATGATCTTCCTTCTACTTATAACGAAGTAGTCAGATGTCTATAAATTGATAATTAAAAGCAAGTTATGAATGAAGTAATGTAGTCTACTTGAAAACAAAATATGAAACTTGGAAACTAGTTCAATTACTGAAGAATAATAAAACAATTGGGTGCAAATGATTATATACAATAAAAAGTGGATTTCCTAATAAAATTGATATTTGCTGTAACGCAAGATTAGTGGCTAAATGTATGTTCAAAAGGAAGGCATTTTTTCTTTATTTGTTAAACATTCTTTTATTAAAATTTTAATGGCCTTGGTAGTTTAATTGAATTTGGAACTAGTTCAACTTAATATAAAACTTATATGGTGATTCAGTTAGAAAGATTCAAGGTTGTCAGTAAAAAAAATTGGATATGTAAATTGAAAAGGTCATTGAGGCAGTGGTAAAAGTGATTTGATAGGTTCATGGGTTAGAGTACGCTTGAAAAAATTTCATAATTTTGTGTATTTGTGCAAGCTATGAGGTAGATCTTTCATTTATCTACTTTTATATTGATAATATACTAATAGATTCAAAAAATGTTAAAGAAATTGAAAGGTTAAAGGCTCAGATGAATCAAGAGTATGAGATAAAAGATTTGGGTGAAGCCAATAAGATTGTTGGTCTGGAAACTAATAGAGGCAGAGGAAAAGACAAAGTTTGTTTGACTCAGAATCAACAGAGGAGGAAAGTGTTGAAGCATCTTAGTATTAGTCAAAATCTCTAAGTACCTTATTTTTTCTTATTTCGAATTGAGTGCATTGTTATTTCTGAGCACTGATAAAAAAATGAGAATATATGTCAAAGGTTTTGTATTTTGATATGGTTGGTAGCTTTATGTGTGTTATAGTGTCTATAAGGCCTAATAGTTTAGAAGTAATTAGAGTTATGAGCAAGTGTATTAATAATCCTGGTAAAAGGCATTAGCAAGCTGTGAAATGAAGTCTACGATATTTGTCAAGTATTATAGATATTGGAGTGATCTTGAGCGGGACAATACATGTAATCAATGTGCTATTAGTTATGTTGATTTGATTACACTAGTAATTTGGATAAGCATAGATCTACTACCAACTGAGTATTTTCTTTAGCGAAAACACCAATGAGTTGGAAGTCTACTTTGCAATTTATGGTTGCCTTTTCTTTTTCTTTTTTTTTTTCTACTACATAGGTAGAGTATATGGCAATATAGAGACTGTTAAAAAAGTGATTTGGATATAGGGAATAATAAAGGAGTTGAAAATTGGTCATAAGAATATCACTATTCATTTAGTGAAGAATTCAATGGACCATGTTTAGACAAAGCATATTAATGTTTGATATCACTTTGTTTTTGAGATTATTGGTATAGGAAAGATTTTGATTAAAAGATTGAAAATTGTTGAGAATCCTTTAGATAAATTGATCAAGGTGGTGATAGTAATCAAATTTAATCATTGTTTGGATTTCAAGATATTCTAAAAGTTTTATCACACCATTTTTGATACATTTGGAGGCATTGTTGATAT
The DNA here is from genome assembly GCA_032401905.1 of Swietenia macrophylla. Lineage (NCBI taxonomy): Eukaryota > Viridiplantae > Streptophyta > Magnoliopsida > Sapindales > Meliaceae > Swietenia > Swietenia macrophylla. The sequence goes on from CP135565.1 coordinate 4,384,851, forward strand.
CGATAAAGTATACGGAAAAAATAGTTTTTTGGATACGACTGGCTAATTAAGTCAAGGTGGAAATTTGTTGAGTTTGGCTTTATTAGCCAATATGTTGATATCCCACATTGATAAGGTATATTTTGAAGACTACAACTTGGGTTATAAATTTTAAAGCGTGGGTTATTAATTTGTATCCCAAGTCAAATATCAATTGAGTTTAAATAAATTCTCAATAAAATGTATGAGAGCCTAATTTCATATTGAACCTTAGTTTGTATTTTATTTCTTTTTGGATCGTATTTGTTTCTAAATTTTGATAGTTTAGCCTAAATTTTTTAATTGTTCAATTTGAAATAGCAAAACTTTCAACAACACCTGAAAACATAAGAATTTTTACTAAATCTTGTTGAATTGAATGTTCTTTTATTATTATTATATTTATAATTATTCTACTTTGTATTTATTATATTTCAATAATTGTAGTTAGTAGTTTTGTTAATAATAGTAGTGTATTAGTAAAATAGAAAATTTTTACTGTAGAACATGTGTGTCATCCATAATTTTTCACAATCATAATTATTGACCTAAAGGCCATACAAACCTAGATTTTAATAAAAATAAATTACATTTTTACAATAAAAGGAGTTTATGTTTTGTTCTTACTAGTTATTCAATATGCTAGTTTCTATAATGCAAGAATAATTTCAAGAATTAAGATGACAAATTAATCAAGTTGAATATTCAAGCTCAAGAAACTCCCTATATCATCTTTATAGTTTATCATCATTCTAAATATCAAATCTAACATTTTTCTATTTTAATTTAAAAAAAATTAAATTGCTTGATTCTTATATTTGGTGAAAAATCAATATTTCAATATTCTAAAAAATCAAAAAATTAAAATTAAAATATTTGGATTTAAATTTTTAAAATTAAAAGTTTTGGATGAATACTGAAATAGTGAATAGTAAATGAAATTGCATATATTTAAATTCTAGAACACCTGAAAAGGGTGAAAGGTATTTATGCAAAAAATCAAAAATTAAAAACTAACAAATCAAATCACATTAAAACTTGTTACGTCTTAAATAAATTAAAAATAAATAAATCTCTAATTAATCAATCTAAATCTATTACAAATAAATCTTAACAATTAATTTAATTAACAATCAAAAAATAATTAATCAAAATTAAACAGAAAAATTTTTTAATAAAGGAAAACTTTATGAAAGTTTCTTCGTAGCATAAAAACTTTCCGAATTATTTTGGAGCTACCGTAAAATTCATTAATAAAAAAATTTATAGCTAGTGATTTCTCTTACAAGAGTTCTTGAAATTCCAATAATCAAAACTCTGATTGTATACTTGAAGACATGAATAAGGAAGGTACTTAAGGAGTACATGGCATGAATGATTAAGATGGATATCTCAAAAATAATTTAATAGAACAAAAATAGAAACAAAATTTCACATGCAAGATGAATGCAAACATACTTATACATGTAATGACAAAATCCTAAACTTTAAGTAAGAATGCACACATCAACAATATTTTTAAGTGACTCAAACTTAAGAGAATCTACTAGTTTGATAAATAAATTTGTTAGTTGACTATTAATTAGCACATATTTTAAAGCTATAATTTTAGTCTCAACATTCTTAAGTGACTCAAACTTAAGAGAATCTAATAGTTTGGTAAACAAGTATGCTAGTTGATTATTAGTTAGTACATGTTCTAGACCTCTGATTTTAACTTAACAAGTCTCTAATGTAATGCTGCCTAATGTCTATATGCTTGATTCTTAAATGTTAAATCAAATTCTTAGAGATATTGCTTGCACTCATATTATAACAATAAAAGACCATAGTATCTTGAGAGATATCATAATAACTCAACCTTTGCTTCATCCAAAACAATTGAGTGTAACAATAGCTAGCAATAATGTATTTTGTTTTGGTGAATAATGAGATAAAATTTTATTTCTTACTCATCTACGAAACTAGGTTAATGCCAATCAAAAATAACACCAGAGGTACTTTTTCTATCATCAACATTATTAGTCCAATCTGCATCAAAATATCTAACAAAATTGATAGAGAAATATCTATTATACAACATATTATAATCAATGGTACTATTAACATAACAAATAATATATTTGATAGCACTCTAGAGTATATTCTAATTTTAAATTATTAAAATTAGTTTTATTTAGAGTACATTCTAATTTTGAATAGAGTCATAATCAAATTGAAACCAATTTAAAATTGAAAAATAGAATATTCTGTTAAATAGATTAAATTTTTGTTCTAAATTTTTAGAATCAGTTTTATTTAAGGAAGATTTCGATTCTGAGTGGAATCTGAACCGAAACTTAATATTCTAAGAACCAAAATTGAAACTTTAGATACTCACCTTTATTTTGATCCCTTAAGACCATCACAAAAATTTTTAAAATCTAATTTAGAATATATATGATCTAGATTATAAGTGTTTATAGTTTAACACTTACAACTTTAAAAAATAAATATTTAATCCAAAATTTACAAATTATTAAATTTTTTAGTTTTAATTTTTAAAATTTACAAAATAATTATATATCTTTATTTGGATGGAAGTTGGAAGCTTTTAGGATTGAGTAGTCTTCTTCTATTATGCTTGCTTGTTTACAAAGTAATGTCATTCCACCAAAAACATCGACCTACTTGTGAAGTTAAATTGTTATATAGCTTCTCCTTATCACCGTACGGGATGATAAACTATGACATTATATTGTACAGATTATAATTAAGGTGGCTCCACAAGAACTTGAAAGAAGGAGATTAGTGATTTGTGATTGCTGAAATCATATATGAAAATCAAATAAAATAAAATAAAATAAAAATTAGTTATGATCTTACGTGTGCCACTTTTGGTCTTTATTCTCTCTTGTATGTGACTTTTATATGACCATTTTGACATTTTAATAGTGCATTACGCCATCAGTGGGAGTGGGAAGAAACTTCTACTAAAATCACTTGTTTTTCTTTTTTAATGTCATAAGAACAGTGAAAGGCGTTACTGTTTTAGTTAAAGGGTAACTGATGGAGGAGACGCAAGGAAAGACATCTCACAGTTACTGCTATTAAACACCTAGGCATCTCATCTCACGGACACCTCACGCTAATAATAAAATGGATAAAAAATATACTTTTCAATAAATTATTTATTAAATTAAATATAAAAATATTTTATTTGAGAGTTTTTTTTTGCATAAATTCAGTAATAAAAATATTACGTGTTATATTTGAGTTTGAAATATTTATTTAAAATTAATTTTTCATAATTTTAATAAAAATTTTTAAATATTATTATTTCATTAATTGAATAATTTATTAAATATAAATTGATATTTATTTTATTTTTAAAATATAAAATAAATAAATAAATAATTTTTTTGATTTTAAAATTAAATCGATTCTTCAGTTCTAGTTCTTTGATCTTTAGAATAAGAACTTATCCTAAAAAATTGACTTATATTTAAATCCAATTTTTTTCGGTTCAGTTCTTAAAAGTTCTAGTTTTACTTGAAACTATTGCACAACCCCATTTCTCATTTTCATTGTTCAAATGAAAAAAAAAATGATCGAATGCATTTATTTTATTCGTAAAATGTTAATGAATTCTTAATCTTCTTGTTCCTTTGACGAAAGTTATCATCTTTTTTCATTATTATTACTATTAGCAATTAGATATTTGTATGAAATTTTAACGTGAGTGATGGGTGTCTTGCATTTATAGCCTCCCAACTGTGCCTTGATTTGATAGAGCAGTTTGCACACAAGCAGCCCGGTTGATAAAGATACATCTTTGTCATGATGCATGATTCTTTTTTCAAATGATCAATTAATATCTTGAATTAGACTGTGGTCATGAATTTCAGCTAATATATGTGCTGCATGCATGGAGCTAGCCTGCAATCACTTGTTAAGGCTACTTTATATGTTTCACAAGAGTTGTGACTTGTGAGGTGGTCGCCACCTATATAACAACACACACACACCCCATGCATTTGCAAACCCACATCGGAGATATTCTACAATCTCAGGCCTCAGTTCAGAACTTTAGTCCTTTCGCATTTTTCACTTTCTCCTGGAATCTCTCTTGATCTCCTCACGTCTTGCGATGAAAGCATAATCGTCAACTATTCCAGAGACCAAATGCGAAGAAAGAAATGCTTGCCAGCAGACATATTTCCTTCCCCTCTAACACGTTATTTATATTTTTTTGGTGCTATAACCATGTTTTAATTAGTTCGGAATATGCAGACAATCAGCATCGAGAATATTCGGTATATTCTTCAGGACTAAGTAGCCCTAGTCGAAACGATCTTGCATGCTCTCGACGATTCTTTTACCACGTAAATAAAGCCGGTGATGAATTCAGCAACGATGGAGTTGTCCAGTCCGTCGCATGCATGCATGGATGGAGCCTGCAATCACTTATTAATTAAGATTACTAATGGCTTCATATATTTATGGATTATGTAGAAAGTTGTTGTCACGTTTTATTTTTGATAATTGTAAAATTAAAATAATAACGGTTAGTTGTAAATGGCCAAGTAGCTGCTAAGTATTAACCATCCACTAATAATTAAATGTTAATTATGAAATAAAATTGAGTATTTATTAAAAATTATAGCTATTTTTATCTTAAAATTAAGTAAAAATACAATAATAACTCCCAACATATATTTTAATTGAATGTTTTCATTCAATAAACTAATGTATTTTCTCATTTTAGCTAATTACCACCCACGGCAAGAATGATTAAAACTAAAAGCGGCCTACAAACTATTTGAATTGTCTAATTATAAATTGAGCTTTAGGTCTAGTATTGAATTTTGTCTTGATAGTTGAACTACCAAATAAGAATTTCTTAACTTGGATTTCTTTATTCTAAATAACTATATAAAATTTGAGTTACTTATTTCATTCAATTTAATGATAGAAAAGTTGAATAATTTAAATATATTAAATATATTTTTTTTTTAAGAAAAAATTTTATCACTGAATTGCATAAAATCAATAAATAAAGTAAAAATTTATAATTTAAATTAACTAACAAAATAAATTAAAAGATTTACACTCCTAATTATAATACCGATGTTCAATTTGAGTTTAAAAAATCATCTAGATAAGTTCTTTTAGGTATTCTTTTCAAATCTAGCAAGATAATCAAACTTATAACCAATATATATATATATATATATATATATATATATATTTAAAAGATTCATCACAAAAGTAAAACGGTAAAAATTGGTCTTAATATATGCAAATAATTTTTCTACTTTCATATTTCTTATGACAGGACTTTTCATATACAAATATAATTTTTAATAAATAGAGTTGTATAATTTATTAAAATTATACTTATTTTTTTGAAACTTGTCGATCATAAATTCGTTATCTTAAATTTTAAAACTCTTTTATAAGATTATACCATTACTAAGTTCATATGCACAACTAAATCTATTAATGATAATGCCAACTCTAACAATTCAAATAAATCGAATCATTAATCCACCTTCCTTTGTTATTTTAACTTCAGAATTAATTTGCATAACACTAACACCCTAAAAACTATGGTTAAAGTAAACAAGTGTCCGATAGGGAAGGGATACGTCCTGTAGATTTTGTTTAAACATGTACACAATTACTTGTTTGCCATTTCTCGTTACTTGGTACACGCAACATGCAAAAATTGTATAATTATAAAAGTATTTAGCAAGCAGCATCACACACTAATAAAAATTCAAATTTAAATTCCCCAACGGCTATGGAATAGTTTATAATCCACATGGCATCACGTAGTTCATTCCCGCCACCACGTAAATTTCGATATAGCAGATCAAATTCGCCGGCTATTCTCCCCAAATTTCAATTTTCTAATTCAATTAATAACCTCACTACCAATCCTAGAACGCACAAGAGCCAATATATCTTCGTCACGCTCCATTTTGTAGCGCGTGGACAGCACATTCGTATGGGTACGGCATGATGCCAATGCTAGAGAGAGGCCAAGCTGTTGGCCTTATGGGACGGTTTCAATTGGTTATTCATTATCTAACTTTTGTGGTATTTAAAATTAAATAAAATAAGTATATATATATATATATATTTTTTTTTTTTTTCTTTTTTTTTTTGCAAATTAAAAATTTTCATTTATCAAAATTTGTTTTAGGTTTATAGTAATTCTTAAAAGTTTTTAATATTTTACAAAGTCACATGAATATTCATTTAAATACATGTAACTCTTTTTAATGAATAAAAAATTAGTTAATTTTAATTATCCATTAATCAAAATAATAATTTGTAATAATGTATTTAAAAATTTAAATTCACTCAAAAAAAATTAAATTGTTATAAAAGGAATTTATTTCAAAAAGAAAATAAATAAATCTGTTTTCTCAAAATACTAAATATCAAAATAATGAAACTTTCTGTTAAAGATATAAAATATTTTTTAAAATATTAGAAACAGTAAATTAAATTTATATTTTTTAATTACAAAAATAAGAAATCAAAAATAAATTTTGTACAGCTTTAAGGGGGTATACTCAAAAGTCACTGCTAGAGATGCTTGCAAGAGGATGTGAGAACGCGCCAAAGATCGGCTGGGCTTGTAATTGGTGAGCTCATGCAGCTTCGCTCAGGAGAATATTAGGCAATTGGCCATTGGTTTTCAGCGTTTATTGGCTGAGCCGCGAAAATTCGCTATTTTCAAATTAATTAGGGAGAAAATTAAAAAAAATAAGAGGCAGAATGGTAGGGCTGCCTTTCTCATTTCTCACATGGACGGAACTACCCCTAGCTATTTGTTATAGTTGCAACCGGTGCGACTTCTACTGCTTACGTATTGTTTCCGTATCCTTAAGTACTCTTTATTTCGTCGTATGCACCCAAAATTTTGTAAAATGTGTGTTACGGTTGGAACTATTATGATTTTTCATTTGCAATATACCCAAATAATAATAATAATAGAGAGGAAAATAGGTGACAAATAAGAAAAGTTGAATATTTGACATAATAAAAAAATTATAAATGGTATATATAATTTAATATTAAAATTCTATATTATCGTATCATATGATAAATAATAATATTGTCTTAAAAACTATTTCATTTTGATATTTGTTGATATATTTGAAAGAAATGATAGTTGTCTTTAATAACTTGCCGTAATGTGAATTTGAACAAAACTTTATTTAATTATTTACAAACTTTAGTTGTATCATATTAATATATATATATATATATATATATAATTCAATAAATAACAAATTGAAATTATTCTATAACTATGCATATTCATAAATATATAAATGCACTCACTTTATGGAGTACAAATATAAATAATGTACAATTTTACTTTTAAAATCGCATTAGCACATGAATTAATCACTTTTTTGTCACATTATGAGCTGCCTCTACTTTTATTATTCTCATTTTTTTTAACGATCAAGGTCTATACAATGATTGTTATTATAAATATTACAACAAAACAACATACATTTGTTAAAATTTTGGTTCTTTCAATCTCCTAATATATTATTCTAATTCTTTCATTATTTTTATTTTCTTTTACTACAACTTCTTGTTAGTCTTAATTTTAAAATATAAAGTTAAGGGTAAAAATCAGTTAGAGTTACTATTAATGTTGTGCCTATAATCAAAGGAAATATATATATATATATATATATATATATTTAATATACTAAAAACTTCATTCTTTATGAAAAGAATATTTAAATAAATATAATATTATAAATAAAAGTTAAACAAAATAATAATAGAATCAAGTTGTCATTTAAATATGTATTATAAAGAATAATATTGTGTTTCTTAAATGTTATTATAGTTTAAATGATGTAATATCAATTGGATAATAAAATAGTATAGCAAGGCTTTTTTTTAAAATCTCTTTTATTGTTTCAATTCCACGATTAAATTATTAAAGTATCAAATTAATAAATAACAAATCAATTGAGACAATGAACTTGAAAAATTATTAGATAATTATATGAATGTTATGTTATAAAGTCTCATTATGACTACCCAAATATTATCATCACATACTTTGATAAGTTAAAATAGTGATTGCAAGGTTAAAATGCTCTTCATTTGGAGATATATAGAAATTGAATAAATCACTCTAAAACCATATTTTTAGTTAAGAAGAGTCTTTAAAGATAAATTACCGTTATAAAAATTCATTACTAAAAAGCACAATAGTTTAGAAGACCAATTTGAAATTTTTGATTCCAATACATGCCAACACTGTAGTTACAAAATAAAAAATGCTCGCCATTTGGAGTTTTATCATCATAGAATATTGTTATGTTAAAGCCATGTTATAATTGAAGAGGAGCCACATTATATTCGTTGCAATTGAAAAAAGTTATTAATGAATTGTGTTATATTTAGAAAGATAATTTTAGAGTCACGTTATCGTCCATTTAAATATCTATTAACCACGTAAGAATTTAAAATTGTCGTAATCTTAATTTTTAAATTTACACAAAAGTCTTTATTAAAATTATTATCACAAAATTAAAGAGGGACCACGCTATATACGTTACAATTGAAAAAAGTTATTAATGAATTGTGTTATATTTAGAAAGATAAATTTAGAGCCACGTTATTATCTATCCAAATGTTTGTGAGCCACGTAAGAATTTAAAATTGTTGTAATCTTGATTTTTAAATTTACACAAAAGTCTTTATTAAAATTATTATCACAAAAGTTCTGTAAAAACAAATACTTTATCCCTCGAGCTCTAGTGTAATGGGGACTAAAATTGCAAAAGCTTTAGAAAAATACAACCACATGTAAGAAACCAAAACCTTAGAGGAACAAATTAAATACACAAAACTAAATGATCCCCACCACCAATACAAATAGTTCATTTCTCACTACCCTATGTAAATCATCAATCTGGGGTACTTTTGTCCATCCACGAAACTAATAGCTGCGCTTATCTCTCTCTCGCCACCTCTGTTTTCTTCTCCTTCTAACCAAGAAACCGACATTTTAGAACCTTCCCCCTCCCTGTAGCTGTATTTTCATTTTTCATTTTTCTTTCCTCTCAAATCTCTCAATCAAGTCCTAATAAAACCCTAATTTTTCCTCTTTTAGTTGCTCTTCGTAAAAGACTCAACAAAGCGAAATTCTACTATTCAATTCCAGCATGTCCAAATCAAAGAATGAACACCTGTATAGATAATCCACAAACGTTTTCCTAATTTGTGTCTCGTTTTGTGGAAAGAAATTGAATTTTGTCGAGGAAAGAGAGAAAAAAAATAGTATTTGGCTGGTGCTGAAGCCATGGCAAACGGTACAGATTCGGAGGAGAAGTTTGTGGTGCTGTCGAAGATCAGGGTGGGTCTCAAACGCGAGTTCGAGTTCGCTTTGAAGGTTCAATCTGAGATCTGCGGTTCATTGGGGCGGACTCGGGCAAGGAAGGCCCAAACCCCAAGTAATGTGGAGGTGGGTCATGGCACGGGTTCTCCGCGGACTAAGATATGGAAGACGTATGAATCAAGGAAGAAGAGGAAGAAGGAAGAAGAGAGTATTGCTGTAGGTCTTGATAAAGAAAAGGAGGGTGTGAGCGAAGAAGAGGCGAAAAGTGACGTTGTGGATGTTGTTATTTATGAAGCCAAGGTTGATTCAAATGATGAAAGGGAAACACCCATTTGCCGGGGGGAATTGATGTGTGAATACGAGGTACAGAAAGACCAAGATGGTAAAGTTGTCCCTGAAAATGCAATTGTTGATGAAAAGGGGGTTGTGATGAATGCAGACGAGGGTAAGGTTGAAAATTACCAAACAGAAGAGGAAAATAATGATGCTGAAAAAGCAGTGGTTAGTGTGGAAATGAGGAAGGATGGATCTGATAAAGTTTTGATGAATCTACAAGAAGGTAATTGTGAAGAACTGTATCAAGAGAAGGGTAAAAATGATCAAACAGGAGAGGAAAAAAATGAACCTGAAAAAGCAGCAGACGGTGTGGAAGACAAGATGAAGAGTGATTCTGATAAAGTTCTTATGGATATAGAAGAAGATAAGTGTGAAGAACGGCATCAAGAGAAGGGTGAACATGAGAAGACTGAACCTGAACAAGTGGCAGTTGGTGTGGAATTGGAGAAGAAGAATGAATCTGATAAAGTTTTAATGAATGAAGAAGAAGAAGAAGAAGAACAAGAAGAAGATAAGTGGAAATTACTGGATGAAGAGAAAGAGAAAGAACCTGAAATGGCAGTAGTGAATGTGTCTGAGGAGAAAGAGAATTACATTGAAAAGAAATTAGTGGAGAATGGGGCACTGATGAGGCCTTTGGATGGAAAAGATGCGAGTAATTTATGTAAGGAAGCTTCTAGTTTGGAAGAACCTGCTTTAATTGGTAGCAATGATGATGGGAAGGTGGTGAATGGGATTGTTGACAGGCCTTTGAGGAGGTTTACGAGATCATTGTTACAACAAAAAGTGGAGTTGGTGAAGGAATCCTCAATGAAGGATGGTAGGGAAGCGAGTGAGTTGAATGACGTTGCAAATGGCGGTGATGGTGGTGTGGGTAGTCCATTGGTTACTTCTCCAATGAAGCAAGAAAAAGTTATGAAGTCGAAAAAGGTTGTGAGAAAGTTCTATACAAAGCTGAAGGATTTTCTTGATTCAGGTATACTGGAAGGAATGCCTGTGAAGTACATTCGCGGTTCAAAGGTATGATAGTTTGGTTCCTATATTAATCTAATGTTATATTAGAAGTTAATACTCTGTTGTCATTTTGGTTGTGATTGTTTTTAATCCTTTAGGTAAAAGGTCCAGGAATTAGGGGCCTTCGAGGAGTGATTAAGGGCTGTGGGATCTTGTGTTTTTGTGGTGATTGTAAGGGACATCAAGTAAGTTTTGTGTACTATATTTGAAATTGTTATTTTTGCTTCTGTTAGTGTGAGTTATGAGTTCTAGTCTTTTTAAGGATGTTTCTTTGAGACATTGATTTGGTGCTTGCTATTCATATCTAGGTTGTTACACCTGCTGTATTCGAGCTGCATGCTGGTAGCTCAAATAAACGTCCACCAGAATATATACACTTGGAGAATGGAAATACACTTCGTGACATAATGAATGCATGCAAAGATTCACCATTGGAGACATTGGAGGAAGCTCTCAGGATGGTTGTTGGTTCTTTGTCCATCAAGAAAGCCAGCTTTTGCTTGAACTGCAGAGGTTGCTTTGCGTCACTTTTGATATGTATTATTGTTCCTTTTAATGATCTTTTTTCTGTCAATTGATAGTTATGGGCATTTTACCAATTGCAGGTTCTATTACTAATACTGGTGTAGAGGAGTTGGTGCTTTTATGTAATTCATGCGTGGAGTTGAAGGAGTCTCAAGTTCACCCTACTGAATTGACTGACACCAGCAGTAGGTATGCTTTTTTTTTTTTAGCTGTTATAGATACTGCATAGGTACCCAATCTTACACTAGAGAGTTTGGTCAATATTTTATCTTATTGTGAACATGGATTGCCCCTGCTTGCTTGTGAAATGTTACATTGTTATCTTGCCAGGAATGGAGTTTGTAAAATTGTTGTGATCCTAAGATGATGCTATATTCAAGTTTCTGGTGATAGTAATTATGAACTGATAGCAATTATTTTTTTTTAAATCAGATGTCAGCATAATGCTGTAGTTACTCTTTGTTATGGGTATGGTGCTTTTTCTTTTTTTTTTTATTTAAAATTTTAACAGTAGGTGTTAAATATGTTTAACTTTTGTTTGCAGCTATAACTTGTGTTAATTCATAGATAACAAAAGTTAAAACATATCTGGCATTCTTATTTCCTCCATAAAATTTAAATTATTAAGTTTATCTTGCTTCTTCAGGAAACATTAGTAAATTGCTTTCCAATTTATATGTGGTCTTTTCAGATCTAATATATTTCTGTTTGCTGCCTCAGATCTCCAGAACCAAATTCAGCTCAGAAGTCCTCTCACAGTAATATGAAGAGTAGTTCATCAAAGAGTCATGGGAAAATAACAAGAAAGTAAGTGCCATATTTGTGTTTGTTTGTCTGTTAGTTTGTTGGTTATTCTGAGGTATATGTGGATGCGAAATTTGTTGTTACATGCTTACATCAGAACTTTAAATAGTGCTTTCTTCTGATGATTTTTTCTAAGGGATCTGCGGATGCATAAATTGGTCTTTGAGGAAGGCGGCTTGGATGAGGGAACTGAACTGGGCTATTTTGTTCGTGGCCAGGTTGTTGCATTTACTCCATGTAAGAAAAATCTATCTATTTTAATTAGGGATGGTTTTCCCTAACTTGTCCTATATTGTTGGTAGAAATTGCTGGTAGGCTACAAAAGGGGACCTGGAATATTCTGCTGCTGCTGCAAATCTGAGGTACTTTTGTTTCTGCTGGAATTTTTATTTTCCAGAGAATTCTTTTGGAATTTTTGTTTGTGCAAATCTGATTTTCTTTACATTTAATGAGCAGGTCAGCCCCTCACAGTTTGAAGCACATGCTGGTTGGGCTAGTCGTCGTAAACCGTGAGTGTGTATCTTGAATGTTTTGTTGTTTGGAGTCCAATTATGTGAATTTTGTTCATGGCGGTCCTTTAGTTAACATCTTGGAATGATGGGTTGTAAATAAGACTGTTAACAGTTACTCTTTCCTTTCACTTGTCATGATTTAAGCAGCAAGACATATGGAGCATCTTCACTTTTCTTTTTGGCAATAGAAATTTGGGAACTGAGACATTCTTAATTCATGTGCATATTTAGTAGTCTGTTTATTATTGTTTGACTTGGTCTCTCTACATTTGACAGCTTTCAACATATCTACACATCCAATGGAGTATCTCTCCATGAATTTTCAATACAATTGTCCAGAAAACGAAGGTTCTCTATTAAGGAGAATGATGACCTTTGTGGCATTTGTATGGATGGAGGGAATCTATTATGTTGTGATTCATGCCCAAGGGCTTTTCACATAGGTAAATTAACTTTTCTGTTAATATTATTTGTTATCTGAAACCTTTGTGGTGTGAATTTGATTGTTAACCTATTATTATGCACTGAAGCTCTTAATTGGTTCTCTGTGGTAGAAGTTTTAGATGATTGTAAAAGTAACTCTTTTATTTATTTATTTGTTTTTGCCTTTTTTCCATGTTTTTATTTTCTGACCTTATCTTCTTTAAGAGGATAGATTGTTTGAGAATTGGAATAAGAGAAATTTATGTAGCTTTAGCAGACGGAGGTGGAGGAAATATCTTATGGAATAAATAGAGGAAACTTATATGTGGTTACACATATAACTCTTGTAATCCAGTGATAAATTTATCTAAAAGGTCTAGTTTTCTTACATCTGCGTGTGCGCTTGAATAAAAGGACTTGTTTTCATATGCCTTTCTGCTGAATTTGTTGTTTCCGTCCTCTCAGCTTTCAACAATCCAGTTTGGCATATGTGCGCACACATATATCTCAGAATCCAATCCAATGATTGGATGTGTGAATTGGTTTTTTATCTCTTGTATTTTTCATTGTTGCATTTGTTATGGGTCTATGTATGCTGTATTATCAGTTGCAATTGATTCCAGAGTTGTCTAGAATTCATGCTAAATTAATCTCCCGTCAACTGGCTTTTTGAATGTGAAATTAGTGAAATAATTAGGATTTATAGGCACCCTTGGTTTGTGGATTTCACAATCACACTGCTTGTATTTGATTAACATACGTTGTAGATAGATAGTGGTATTAATAGATACCTGAGATCTTCCCTGAGGTTTACCCAAATAACATGTAGAGAGAAAGTTTGTTCTTAATAACAGATATCTTCCTTCCACCTATCACCCATTTCGCTTTGACTGTTGGTTGACCATGAAAAAAATAATCACAATAACGAAAATTACCCTGTTGTCCCCTAAAAGCGATCTGCACCTCTTACACCTATGTTCCTAGGACATTGATATTTCCAAATATTTGCTGCATAAATTATGCATATTAAGTTTAATGAATTTGCAATTAAAAAAATAAAATAAAATAACTGCATGAAAAATTGCGATGGCTTTAGAGAGAGAGAGAGAGAGAGAGAGAGCTATGAAGACAAGTTTCTTTTGCTCCTTTTGAAGGTGTTCTTGAGAGGAAAAAGAAGAATCAAAGACTGACTTTCTGTAGTAGCATTGAGTTTCCTCTAAGTTGAATATAATAAGAAAAATGGTTCATTCTTTCTCAAATGCTAAATAAATAATAAATTTGGAAATAGGAGGGCCATGGGATTGTTCTGATGTAGTCAGTCCCAGAAGCACTTGAGGACTTCAGGTTATTTCATGATGTTCATGAAAATTATTTTAGCTACTATGTTCTCTATCTAGTGACAAAAATATTTATGATATACTCAGCTAAAAATTAACAGAAACTGAGGTTGGAGGAGCATCTTCTGAGTGCTGCCAGTGTAATAATTAAGATGATAACCATAGCAACTTGTTTTAAGTTACTAAAATGCCCTCTTCAAAGTAATAGAAACTTAACAAGTGTTAAGTAGAGGGGATGTGTTTTTTATTAAGAGTAAAATTTCTCTCAATATGTCATATGGCAAACCTCAAGAGAGGTATCTGTTAATCCATCAATTTTGGTAATTCTGGTTAATGGTAATTCTGGTTAATTGTTTTCCTATCATCTGCATAAGTTGATGGCTTGATGCTTAGCCTTATGTTGATTTATTGCAGACTGTGTTTCATTACCGGGCATCCCCAGTGGTTCTTGGTACTGTAGATATTGCCAGAATAACTTTCAAAAAGAAAAATTTGTGGAGCATAATGCCAATGCTATAGCTGCTGGAAGGGTTCTAGGAGTTGATCCTATAGCAGAAATTACCAGTCGATGCATTCGAATTGTCCAAACTCCAGACACCGAATTAGGTGGATGTGTCTTATGCAGGTCAGATATACTCTGCTTTCCGCTTTTACAATCCGGATTGTCCATATTATCATTTTTTTTTTTTTTGCCTTTCTGTTCTTTGGCCTCATTTTTACCAGATTCATATTCTTCCCTTCATCCTTACCCTCCAAGGCTCGATTTCTCCAATTACCTCTATTACCCTTTTCTTTTTCTTCTTGAGCATTGATTTAATAAATAAATAAATAAATATGATGTTAAATTAAGACTTTAAGGTAAAAATCTTAAGCTTGAATGTAAGAGCACTATGATACCATTTAAAAGCTTTTAGCAGCTCCCCACACGTGCAAGACTGAAATCATTTTAACAAGCTTGTCACATAGATCCAAATATCAAATATAAGCAATCCACTTGCTCTTTGTTAAGACGAGATCACAAGGTCAAAATTATTGTAATTCTATTTAAGTTATAGGATAAGGGTTGGGGGGGACTCAAACACAAACTTATGAGGTCAAACATACTGTGATAGCATGTTAAATTACTACTTGACCTAAAAGCTTAACTTGTAGCCCAATGATATTATATAAGCTAATGTGTATATTTCTTATAAATGCAGAGGACGTGATTTTTGCAAGTCAAGATTTGGTCGTCGCACTGTTATACTGTGCGATCAGGTACTTTTTTTTTCATATTATAAAGTTTGGAAGTTTAGTTTTGTAAAGTGTTCTTATTGACTTTGTTTCTAAATGATGAGCTATGTTACTCAGTGTGAGAGGGAATATCATATTGGCTGTCTAAAGGATCATGGAATGGAGGACCTTAAGGTGCCACAACTTTTTGTTAATAATACACAGTTTTTTAGCTAGAAATTTGACATTTACTGAGTCAGTCTTGATTCTCCTTAACCAACAGGAGTTGCCAAAAGGAAAATGGCTCTGTTGTGCAGAATGCAAAAGAATTAATTCAGCTTTGCAGAAGTTGGTTGACCGGGGTGATGAAAAGATTCCAGAAACTTCTCTGGATGTCATAAAGAAAAAGTATCAAAAAAGTGATTCAGGTAACATGTTCGATGTTGATGTCAGATGGAGGGTTCTGAGAGGGAAGAAAATGGATTCTTCTGATGGTACTAGAGTGTTACTGTCAAAGGCAGTTGCTATCTTTCACGTGAGTAGTTGATTTCTCATGCTTATATAATTGATGATTGAGTGGCATGAAGGTTGGTTTTTACATATATGATCACGTGGGTGCATTCCATTGGTGCTGAATATGGCATGATGTTTTTTCTGTGTGTGATTTTGATGATGCACCTTCGCTTTGAGTCCCTTTTGGTGTTCTAGCACCCCTGGGTGGGAATATAGTCTCTTAGTGGTTTTGTTTTTACTTAGAATATCTATATCATTCAAATGTTAATGGATATTTTTTTGTATCTTTTATGCTCCAGGATCGTTTTGATCCGATAATTGAAAATGCATCTAAACTTGACCTCATTCCGTCAATGGTTTATGGGTGAGCGATAAGTGCCTTTTTTTTCCCCCTGCTCCTTCCATTAACTAGAGTGCTATTATTTAATCTGTTTGTGAGTGATTGCATTGTGCCACGATTACCATAATTTATTGATTTTGCAGGAGGAGTCATAAGGGCCAAGATTACCATGGGATGTATTGTGCGATATTGACAGTAAAGTGAGATTCACTTCTGACATGTTTTTGGTGTCATTGTTTAGAGTATATAGTTTATGCTGATTATCATATGAGTGTTGTTATGCAGCCAAGTGGTAGTGTCGGCTGGAATATTTAGGATTTTTGGGCAGGAACTGGCAGAGCTTCCGTTGGTTGCAACTAGTACAGATTGCCAAAGTCAGGTGATTATAATCTGCTATCTGGGCGGGCTGTGTTTTTTAAAGCTCTCTTCTATCCAAGTGAGCTTTTGAAACCCACCTGAAGCAGTTCATGTGAAGTGTGATGAGATTTGAATGTTATTTGTTTCAGGGTTACTTCCAGTGCCTTTTCTCTTGTATTGAGAAGCTACTTGGCTTCTTAGACGTGAAGACGCTGGTCCTTCCATCAGCCAGGGAAGCGCAGGATATTTGGACTAATAAATTTGGTTTCAGCATGATGACTCAAGAGGAGGTTTGTGCGCAGTTTCACTTGGTTGTCAGTGTTATTAGTAGTTGCCTCCTTAAGATTAATATGGGACATGATTTCTCTGTTGCAGCAAAACAAGTACAGAAATGACTACCCTGTGATGATATTCCAAGGAACAGCAATGTTGCAGAAGCCGGTCCCAAAGTGCAGGATTGTTGGTAAATCGATTGATGACTGAATGTAAATCTGTTGATGGGTTTGTTATCTGGAAGGTGTGTTTTTTTTTGGGGGGGTTATTGGAGAAGAAAATGTACAGTTTCCTTTTTGTCGTTCTATGTACAGAGATTAGAAATCAGCCTTGCTGTTTTTTCGTTTTTTCTTTTACCATGGGGATGGCGTGGCTGGCTAGCTATAGCTTACAGAAGAAAAAGAAAAGCATATACAAATTTTGGAGGGAATTTGCCCAATTTTGATATCTTTGTATTTGGCTCTGCTCTGTCTTGGGATTGGAACGAACAACTCAACTCAGCTCAACTCAACTATCAGTTCTAGTAGAATTTCTGTTTCGGAATTTATTCTCTCACATTCTTTACATAACATTTATATATATATAACTAATAATTTTGTAATTAAAGTCGTCAATGTAATTCTGGGTCTGGAGATTTAGGGGTTCACTCTAAATTGAAATTTTATATTCACTTAACAAAAATTTACAAACGTTGAATACTAAATATTGATAATTGGAAATAATGAAGTTGTACTGCCAATATACTGTGCATGTATTTGAATTCTGATTGACCACACCTTTAAAAACGTAAAGTTGCCGTTGTTGGTGTTCAGAACTTGGAGCGGGAGTATTCGAAATTCGAAATTTTAGTTTTATTTACAAATAAACAAAGCTTAATTTAAGGTAAGGATCATTTACTTTTTCGCCCCTCCCCCCTGAGAAGTAGCATATTAAGCCACTCCTTCCTTCGCTTGTCGCAGTATAATTCCCACTCTCGCTTTCCTTTCACTTGGCAGTCCCCTCTTCTCTGCATCTATAATTAGGTTAGCATTTCTTTTGCTCTGCAGCTTTCTTCGGTACATTTTCAGAAAATTCTCATCTATTTTTTTTTCCTTTTCTTATAACAAAGCCGATTTTCAGAAATCAGAAATCGAGTGGAAAAATGGGTCAGATCCAGTACTCAGAGAAATACTTTGATGACACTTACGAGTACAGGTATTATTTATTTATTTTTTTAATCTTCGTTTTATTTCGTTATTTCGATTTCAGGATAATATTTTTGATCGATCGATTGATTGATTTATTTATTTAATTTGTGTGTCTTTGGTTTTTATCTTCGGTGATCGTACAGACACGTGGTTCTTCCTCCTGATGTGGCCAAACTACTTCCCAGAAATCGTCTCCTCTCTGAGGTATGGTTTTTTTTTTTTTAAGGAAATTCGCTAATTTGTATTTTTCATTTTTGTTATTACTTTGTTGTCTTATCACTTCTGTAGTGAAAACGAACTGTACAATCAGCAGAAATATATATAAATTTCTTAATGATTTATTACTAGTATTATTAAATGCGGCGCTGCTTATGTTGTTTGTTGTTTGATGTTAGACTGAGAAAATTCCAAATTGAATTTTGGTTTCTTGATTACATGGGATACGAATGGGGAACATTCGTTAGAGTGTTTTTTACAAGTTCTTTATTAGCTTGGTTTGCTGGTTCTTCGTTTCTTTGTTGAATAAAAGTTATATGGAAGAGCATACTGCTCCTTCCTTTCATTAGATTTTATAAGGAAGGTTGCCATGATTTCCCTCTGGATTGCACCTCCTTTGGTGGGCTGGAAATAGGAGCCAAAGAAGTCGTACTTTCCTCTTCCCTTTTATCAAGCATAAAGCATACTTTGATAGAATGTTGATATTGTTTCTTGGGGAAATAAGTTTGTTTGGATTTTGTAGACTGAATGGCGTGCAATTGGAGTTCAGCAGAGCCGTGGATGGGTTCACTATGCCATTCATCGCCCTGAACCACACATCATGCTCTTCCGTAGGCCTCTCAACTATCAGCAGCAGCAGGAGAATCAAGCTCAGCAAAACGTCCCTGGCAAGTGATAGTATTTCATTCTTTAAAGGTTAAAAAATGGATGAATGGGAAATATTTAGTGTTCAGATAGAAAGTTCAAACGTTGTGAGACTTCTGTTAGTTCTTACCATGGAGAATTCCAAACTAGGCTTTGTTTGGTGCATGGCTGTGTCGTTGACAATTTTGATGTTCTGTCTGTTTAGATGTGATGGTGTACTGCTTGTGTATGAAAAATCACTGTTGGATTGTGAATGTTTGATCTCGTGTTTTATGTGGCTCTGGTTATTTCTATCCGTGGAGATCACAGGATTTGAATTGTGTGTTTGCTTAAGCGATGTTATGCAGTTGGTCCAGTAGTGCAAGTGAAGAAGAAGTTCAGTTGTTCTTTTGAAGCAACTTTGAAATTTTAATCGGAGCAAACTCACTTGTTTGGTTACTGGTATTGTTTCCCCCTTGCAAACAGAGATAATGATTTTAATTTTTCCCAAAATAGAAAAAATTATGCCATTAGAACTCTTCCACAAAATTGTGAATAATATTTTGATTTCAGGTATCAAGGCCTTTATCCCGAATTTGACTATCATCAACTATTATGATCCTCGAAGGCAAAAGATTAAAAGGGCTGTGTTTTCTTTTTAGAATCAATTGATGAATTGATAGTCTTAAACTATTTTTGCATGGGCTTGACTTGAATCATTCATTCATAAATATGTATACGCCTGATTAACTGTATTCGAAATAAATGAAATAGCCCTTTCATTTCTTTTTATACCTTAGCTTAAATGACAAAATAACAACAACAACAACAACAACAATTGTAATAATAAAAATCTAAACATTTTAGACATGAAAAAGTTAGCAGAATGTTTTTGTCCTGATACACAGGAACATAATATTGGTTGCAACTGTGAACCACGTCAATGAACACGACCTAAAAGGAAAGGAAGGCAAGAAAACAAAAACCAAATGAAACCCAGAAACATAATCCCTAACAATATCAGTACTAAATTGAGAATTGAGAATAGAACCCAAGAATCTGCATCGATTCATCAGTTCCAGTTAGCAGTATTATCAGCAAGAACTTGCATGACCAAATTAGCCTGCTCCTTTACCAACTCTGCCTTTTTAGTCACAATCTTCGTCTCTTCAATCCCAATCATCGTCCACTTGTCATTCATTTCCTTCAATTTCCCATTTCCCAACGACTTCAATGCCTCTCTCCACACCAAATTCGGAGGCAAATATTTCGAAAACTCACTCACAAGTACTGGGTAGTCCTCCAAGTCTACCTCATCACATTCATGCTGTTCATTATCTTCTTCTACTTCTTCTTCTTCTTCCACATCAGTGGATGCACGATTTTCAACTTTCTTATCCTTTGTCTTCTTGCCCCATATTCTCTGCGCAATCTCGAAGAACTCTTGGTCATGTGGGGTTTTGATGAGAGACTTGGAACGAGCTTGCTTGTGATACTTGATCCGTAACCTGCGGAGCTTGTCTGTGATCTGAGCGTGGGTGAATTTGGAGCTCAGAGCCGAGTTGATGCGCTTGAAACTTGAGGATTCAACTGTGAGGGTTGCTGTAATTGAAGATGACGACGACGACGACGACTGCGTTGCTTTGTTGAGTTTTTGGAATGTTTTCAGAAGGCAGATCTCCTCGGAATCGGTGAATAGGCGGCCGTTTTGGGCTGATGGGGGAGAAGATGGTATGGGTAGTTTGCGCTTTCTGGGAGAAGGAGTTGACATTGCTGTGGATTTTGGGCGAAATTAGTTTTGGTCTGATTTGGAAAATTTGTGGTTAGAAAATAAAATGGGCTTTAATCCGAGGCTGGTCTGGTCTGGTCTGGTCGGCTACGAGTAGGGGTGGACATAAACAATAGTTGCCTGCCGCCGGCTATATTATATATTCGACGAATTAAATCATTATTTTAAATCATCACATTCCTCTCTCAAAATTACTGAAAAATTCGTGGTGTGTTTGCTAACGAGATCGAAATTTGAAATTTAAAATTGGAATCAATCAAGTGTTTCCTTATTAAAATGATAATGAAAATCATAATAAAATAAGCGTGGCCCACGCATTGAGAACAAGAATTTGATTCTTTAGGAGATTTGGAAATTAAATTCTTATTTGTAGAACGGTATATCTTACTTAGCAATGTAATTTTATCTATAAATTTATTAGTATCGAATCTTAATGGAATGAGTTTGGTATATCTCTTAACGAGTATAGGATAAGTATGAAAAAAAAAAAATACATAATGAATTTAATACATGTATGAATAAATATCCACCGGGTATCCGTTAGGATATTCATATAGATTTAATTTTTAAATATTATTATTTTATTTTTAAATACATATTTTTATTCAAAATTTATTTTACTAAACCCTTAAATTAAAATTTTTGAAATTCTTATTAAATTATAATAACTCAATATATAAGTAATTCATAAAAGAGTAATTAATAAGAAAGTGGGAAAATAATACTTAGATTTATATACATCACTATTACATATACATATAATTGTTCTAAGTTTAAATAAATAGTAGAGAAATATTTTTTAATAGTAATTTTTTTAAAATTATCATGCATTTTGCATACAATTTTTAAATTATTTCATAACGAGATAAACTAAATGAAAAATATAAGTTTAATTATCTAGAATAATGTAATGTAACTAAGGCTATAACTTAGAAAAATACAATAAAAACTAGTTGAGAGTTAATTAATTTATCTAAAATAATATAAACTCTAAAAAGTGTTAGCATTTTGATTATGACATTATGTTCTATTTGGATAACAAAAATATAATTTCATAATTCAAATTTTAGCATTTTTTGTAATGATAGTATTATTTTAGAATTAACTTTAGATCTACAATAAATATTATTTGAAATTTAAAATTTTTATTTTGCTATTAAATCAAGTTATTAGAATAAGTGTTCTTTATAATTTTTTTAGTAATATTTTATAAATATATTTTTTAAAAATTACTTTTTAGATATTGGGTAGTTTTTATGTGTAAATTTGTAAAATAATAATGTATTTTTTATAAAATTATTGTAATTAATTTTATTTTATATTGATAAATTTGATATTTTATGCGAGTTATGTATTTTATTTTAAATTAATGCTAAAAATTTATTGGTTTAATTAGATATATTATAAGTTTAATTTGATATTTTATAATAATATAAGTATAATTAAAAAAGATAAAAAATCAGTAAAAATTTATGGATATTCATGCAAATTGATAAATATTAAGTATTTATTTAAACGAGTTTAGTAATAAAATATTAAACCCACTAGCGGTTAGATATTAAATTTTTTTGTAGGTTTGGATGCAGGTTTGGTAGTATCCTAAACTCAATTCGCTGCTATTTTTAATTTTACGCTATTCTAAATAATAAATTATTCATTTTAGTCCTAATTTTTTTAAAAAAAATAAAAAAGGCAAAAATAAGTTGCTCATTTTTTTTTCCTTTTAATAAAATTATTTAAGCTTACAAAAAAATATAATAATTAGTATTATTTTTATTAATATTTTTATAGTTATTATTAATAAAATTATTTGATTACAATTAATTATTAATAAAAATAATTTCTTGAATAATAATAATCATAATTATTATAATAATGATAAATATTAACTAACAATATTTTAGTAATTTAAAATTATTTTTTCTATTTCGATTTTAATTCCAATACAAAATAAATGTATCAATAAGAATTTAATTCATTTGAATTTTAATTTCTACAACTAAAGTAAATAATTTATTTTAATTATTATTCATCATTTCAATTCTAGTCTATTCCAACTACGAATTAATAAACATATCATTAATTTCATAACATTTTGTGAAAAGATTGACACTATTTTTGACAATCACATAAATAACCATAGTGGTTGAATTTGATGAATGCAAACAAAAGTTCATAAATCCTACCTTCTTCATTTAATTTAAGAAATTATTAATAAATAATTTTTTTTTATTATTATTATTTTTGAAATTAAATTTTAATTTTTTAATGGATATATGTTAATTTAAATGTTTGCAAGTTAACCAATAGTAATACAAAATTATTATTATTATTATTTGCAAAATTGTAAAATTTTTAATATTAAAATTTTGATCTTAACATAAATTAGTATTCATAAAAATCTCAAAAATATTTATTATTCTATACCATACTTATAATATTGATATGAATTTTTTATTGAACATTTGACATAAGATGATATGTTTTATGTTTAAGATAAAAGTCTATTCACATAAAAAATTGGTGGGAGTTCCATCAATGTATGCAAAAGTAAAAATATATAAAAATTAAGAAATAAAATTTTGATGTTGATGTTTGACATTATTGCACATGATATTGTTTTTTAATTTAATTATTAGGGTTATTTATTTAGTTGTAAGAAATAGTATTATTTAACAAACAATTTAAAAGTAATAAGGGTGTGTTTCCACAAAATTTTTCTTAAATTATTTTAACTTGTCATATGATATTGTACTTAAAGATGGTTAGTGTGAGCTCTTCGCAAATCAATAGTCAACTATCATTAAAAGTTAGTTAAAAAAATTTTAAAAAATCCTATAATTTTAAAAACATACAATTACCTCATAAAAGTTCCTCTGTATACTAATATCCTTCTAATAATCACATTATTATTTTCAGTTATAATTTTTGAAACATTACATGTATTTAATCAAATGTATTATTTTAGAATTGTTAACCGTTGTTTTAATAAAATTTTATTTAAAAATTAAATATATTAAATAAACTCTTATTTGACAACTTATCATAATTAATTAAATAAAATATTTTTATGTATATTTTAAAAACTAAAAAGCTTAGGACTTTTTTGTTTTCATTTGAATAATTTAAATTGTATTTTTAATATATAAAAATATATTTGATATAATAACTAAAGTTAATAAAAAGTGTGAAAACATATTTGGTATAATATTTGAGAATAATAAAAATAAAAATATTTTACCTTACTTTTAGGATTCTATCCAAAAATTATTGTGGGACAAATTTTAGTCCAATGCATTTTTCTATTTAGAATTTATTGTATTTCTTGTTTTAAAAAATGCAAAATCATATTCAAATCTTATACAAAATAAGCTCTAAATAAATTGTGAGATAAATCATTTTATACTTTGTAATAAATTAATTGTAAAACAAAGTTGTTATTCTTATTTAAAAAGTTAACCAAATAAATAGATTCATGAGAAGATTTTTCTTTTCTTTGTTTTCTTCCTTTTTTTCTTCTTCTTGAAAAGGAAATTTCCATTGAAGAGATAATTACAAGATACAAGAAATTCCAGCTGGGAGGTCTTCCGGGGAAATGGAAGTGTCCCAATATCTAGGAGCTGCAATTTATTTTGCCAACATGTTAGCGCCTACATTACAGCTCCTAGATATATGGTAGTTGGCTACAAAATTCTCTGCATCTGAAACAAGGCTTTGAATTTCTGAAAATTTCCAGAGAATATCACCCCTGCTTAGTCTTCGCCAAATTAACAACATCTAAGGAGTCAGATTCTATAACTAGATGAGATATATCTGAATCAATGGCCACCTGAATACAAAATCAAATAGCATTAGCTTCAGCTTCCTCCATACTACCGTTGAAAGACCTTTCGCTCAATGCTGCATCCATAATCTCGCCATATGAGTTTTTAATCACCATCCCTAAGCCTGCAATAGAATCGGATGTTCTAGTAGCTGCACGAGTTGGATTTAAGTGTTTGACAACTAAATCTCATATTAGAAAATAACATGGTGTTTTAATAGTGGGATAACCGTTGATAAAATATGAGATGTTTATGTGGCTCGCACGCAGCATAACACGTAATACTTAGTAGGCACACAGCTAAATTCTACCGTTGTACGTTTGTTTTGAATAATGAAATAGAAAGAGAAAAGAAAAATGGGGAGAAAAGGAAAGAGGAATTTATAAAGTTCAAAAAATGTTTAATATTTTAGATGCATTTTTTTTATATTTAAAATTTATAAGTTCAATTGTTATAAAATTTTATAAATAAATTTATTTTGAACACAATTTAAACTTGATATTCATATATTTAAGTTTTTCTATTAGTTTATTAAAAATGTAATAAATTTTCTATAATATTTATAAAATTCTATTATAATTATCAACAATATTACCTGATTTTTATTTGGTAGTCATTTTATCTTAAAAATAATTAAAAAACAAAAATGTAGTTATATCTAAAATTATTTTTTATACAATAAAAATTAAAGTTATCAAAAAAATATGACTATTTATATTAGTTACAATAAGTTTAAGATTAGAAAATAAAATTATAAATTAATATGCATGTGAAATATATAAAAAATATTTATAATTAAAATAATAATAACAACAATAATAACGGCAGTTTAATAAGATGTAGTTGAATTTATAACAAAAAAATTAATGATTATAAATTAATTTATAAATAAAATAAATTAAAATCATATAATGTTAATAATTTTAAATTAATATTTTAAATTTATATTACAAAATACAAATTATTATTATATATAACTAAGCCACTATAATAACTAGTTGTTTAAAATAATTAGTTAATTAAAGTATATACTAAATTATTTAAAATAAAATTATGATAAAATAAATAAATAAATGATAAAATTGAAAATTTATAATTTGGAAGGGATGGAATAAGGATTCCTTGCTCTTGACAATCCTTATTCCTTAAATTGAGAGGATAAAGATTTTTGGAATTTTTCTTTCACCCATTATTTCTTAGACCAACAAAGGAATCTTTATTTTTTTGAGGATTCCTTTCTTTAAAACAAATACACTTAAAATGTGCTTGTTAATAGTTGTTATATCTCTATAAATTTAGTGTAAAAATTCAAAATTATATTTCTAATTTCAATTTTCTCTTCTTCTTTACTTTTCCATAAATTCTATTTTCTAATTTTTTGTGAGTTTTTCTCAGTTGTTTGCAAAATTCATTCAAAGATTATTGTATCTTGGAAGCAATTTGCTTATGAATCTCATAAGCAATCTCAATAGAATGGGGATAAATAATGCAATAAGGAGGCATGATTAACAAAAGAATTTGAAGATAATTAAACCTAATTTTATAACTAAAACTCTTATACCAAATTGATTAGAATTAAAAAATAATGATGAGAATCAATAACAATAAGCTCACGAAAATTATTCGTACACGCCAATTGGACCAATTATAAGAGCAAAAGCGAAAAAAATCAAAATAGCACTTAATAAATTGATTTAAGAAACATGGGTTAAACAAGATTCAAAATTAGCATAAAAAATGGAATTAAAAATAAAATTGAGTTTTTAAAAAGTGTCAAATTTGTTAGTGTGATCCAAGGATGTGAATATGATTCTTTTTTTAGTATTTTTTCTACTATATTTATGAATGCCATATGAACATATATTTTAATTAATTATTTTTTTATTATTTTAAAATTTTTATTTCTAATTATTTTAGATTAAGACTTTTATTACTACTTTTTTTTAGGATTTTAATTATAATTCTTACACAAAATGGCTTAAATAATATTATAAAGAGATATTAGATTTTGTTCAATTAATATTATAAGAATTGCTCTTTTTTTTTAGTTCTTTAGAAAATTTTATAAATTTATCAAAAGATTTCTCTTAGGGCATTCAAAATTTTTTTCTTATACTTTTAGTTTGTGATTAATGAATCATAGGGTTGAGAATTTTTAATGTTGGTTCTTGATTCCTTTGATTATTCAGTCAAGTTTATTTAATTTAAATTTTTTGGTTTTCTTAGAGTTTGAATTCTTGTTCAAATTATTGAGTTCAAGATCCATTTTTGGGGTCTCAAAACTAATTTTTGGGGTTTTAAAATTGATATTCTTAAAGCTTGCATTGTAGTGAGTTCCATTCTTCTTTCAATAGCCAAAAAAGAAAAAAAAAGACCATGATTTTGAGTCCTTTCTAATTATCCAAGAATTCTATTAAAGAAAAATATAATGGGTTGTTTTGATTGTTAACTTTAAAGTCTAGCTCAGGTTTTATAAGTGTCATATATTGTAAAGCTTTTATGATACTTTTGTAAAGTGTTGAGTTTTGAAATAAAACTCTATTGTCTTTTGTTAGGTTTTACTTGTTATCATAGGTGTTGAACTTTCTTTACATTTCTCCATTCTTGTTTTCTTGAATAAGTCTTTTATATACTTGCTTTTACATAAATGCATACCATGATCATTTCTTGTAACCTGAATTTTTAAGAAATAACTTAAGGATCTAAGAACTTAGAGTGAGAAATTATCATTCAACCTATTTATGATAGCATTTATGAAATTCACATTGCTGCTTGTAATCAAAATATCATGTACATATATAAATAGCATGATTAAATCTTTATTTGTTTTTAAGAAGAATAGAGAGGTATCATTTCTTTAATTTTGAAAACTTCAATCTTGCAATATTTTTTTAGCCTATTATGTCAGGCTTTTAGAGCTTACTTGAACTTATACAAAACTTTATGAAGTTAGCAAATGTGATAAGAATGTGTTTGGCTTTCAAAACCTTTAGGTTGTGTCAATAACACTTTCTTAACTAGTTTTCTATTAAGGAAAACATTATTCATATCCACTTATTTAACATCCCATGCATTCAGCATTGCCAGATTGATAACTACCTTTACCATTTTTAACCTTCCTATGGTATTAAAGATCTCAATAAAATCAACCCCTATTATTTAATGATTAGTTTTCAAGAAGGAAAAGTCATGTAATCTACCATAAAGTCTTTGGAAAAGTGATTAGTTTTCCAAAATTAGGGTTAAAAGTCTATTTATCACATATATTAAGGTTTCAAATGCTTTAAACCATATTTTTAGAGGCAATCTTGATTATGCTAATAGTGTTAGACCTATTTCAATTATGTGCATGTGTTTTCTCTCCACCTTTCCATTTTAATGGGAGATGTGAGGACATTAATGTCTAAAGACCAGTCTTTTTAGTTTTAAGTTTAAACTCACTTTTCAATCTATTTTTTTTTTTTTTTTGCGTTTTTAAATATGTTCCAAGATGTTTTTCAATATGTTCTTTGAATTGGATCAACATATATATGGTTTGGGCTTTATTTGTCAAAGGAAAGATTTATATAAATATGGTAAAATCATCCACTATGCTTAATAAGTATTTACATTTATTTCCAAAAATTAAAAGAGCTCGGCAAAAGTTTAAAAGATTTCATTGATTTTTTTTCACTATTCTTAAAGGTTAATTTTATGGTTCTTTACATATGGGCAAGTTTCACAAATGAAGAAGATTGGCTTTCATTGCTAGTTGAAATATTTTTACAAGACTCAAGGACTTTTTTCAAAACTTGGTCACTAGGATGGCTAAGTCTTCTATATAGGAATCAAGTGCATTGACAAACTTAACACTAGACTTAGCATTATTGAAAACTTTTGAAATTGACAAAAATGTTGAATTTTTGTCTAAGGAAGCAAACAAAGATGCAGTAACAAGAACTCTAATCTTTTTCAAATTTCTTAACAAACAAGGGCCACTTTTAGCCATTTTTTTTAATAGTACCATATTTATCTTATCCTACGCAATGTAACCATAGGGTCCTATTATGCTTTAAAACCACTTAAGATATACTAAACTAAGTCTTTGTTTGAGATGAGCTTACTTGTATGGTTAATGCATCTACAAGGGTTTTTATCTTGGTGAAACAGTCAATCATAGGCTATGATCCCCTTTTAGTTGATTGGATTTGGTTCTTTAACTATAGTATTTGAGTATAAAATTGAGAAGAATACATGTTAAAAAAAGCATTTCACAAGTCCTTTAAGGTGCTTTAAATGGTCAATGAGGGGAAAATACTCTCATTTACGGTGGGCAAAAACCAACCAATAAGAAGTTGATCTTATTTGATTTACTATAAATAATTTTGGTTTTTTGATGTGACCATATTTTAAAAGTCATTGATGGTTGTAATTTGTTTGCAGGGAATTAGTATGTACATATTTATGTATCCTTCAAGGTTATGCTACGAGTAGTTGGCAATTTTATGTTTTCCACATTAAAAAGTTACTTTGATCCAATGTTAATAAAGTAAAGAAGGAAATATTTGTTAAAGGCTATGTCTGTGTAGCATTTACAATAAAGCTTTAGAGTGATACATTGTTAGCCATTATTTTTGGCAACCTACAAACTTTGATATTGAGTCAAAATATGAAAGCAACAATGGCAATCAACAAAATGAGTAATATTTTTGTATTTTCTTTGGGAAGATTACAATGATTGATTCTATTTTATACTAGCTGACAATGAAATCCAAGGTATAACTAATAGCTATAAAGAAGATACAATAAGGCAGCTGTAGAAATTAATATAGTAACTAAATATATTACAAAAAAGAGGTGAAATCTTGTTTGGCTGAGAATGAAATAGTAAGTTAAAATTGTGGCTTCCTATGTCACCAAGAAAACTTCTTAAGAGAACAAGTTACTGTAAGCTATATAATCAAGTTAAGACTAAGGCCTTCTACTAAGTTGATGACAGGCCATTTTGCTAGGCCTTAAATTAAGTTTGCTATTTTCAATCCTTAATCTTTAACACTCATGGAGTTATAAGAATGGGAAAGGGAATTTGAAAATTTTGGATTTTTGAAAAAAAAAACCTTTATTAATCCTTGATTTACAATTGTAACCAACTTCAAGATTTGTTATATTTAGAGCGAAATATTTAGCTTTTAAACAAAAATGCCGTTAGTACTTTTTTTTTTAATTTTACATGTAAAAAGAGGTAATTTTATTGCAATATAAAAAAATAAAAAAAAGGCCAATAGCTTAGGTTTCTATCAAGTTTTATTGAGTTTTTTTTTTTTCAAAGTATTGCAATCACAACAAATAGATATTAATTTACTAAGTTCAGAGAAAATAGTTACAATTAGGAAACTATATTGTTGATAACAACTATGATCTTTATCTCATGTCAGATAAATAAATTCTTTTGTAGTAATTTGTTTGCGTAGATTTAGTTTTATACATATAGAAAGCTTAGAAATATGCTTAAGTTATTTGTGTGAATACATTTTATATTTGAAAATGTTTTGTTGTACAATGTTATGTTTTTACAAATATTTTGATTGAAGAGGAAGATAACACATTGTCGAGAGAAATCAAAAATCATTATGGGAGTACATCTATCTCTTTTGATGAAAATCATCAAAAAATCATTTTTCTTTCTTGATGATTTTTATTAAGGGAGATAGGAGCTAATTTTTAAATATTTCCTTTGATACAAATTATTAAGAGAATTTGTGTATCGATGATTTTAATTGAGGGAAATAATTTTTTCCACTACCTCTTTAGATGAAAATCAAGAAGGGAACTATTCAAATTCCCTTAATGATATTCATCGAGGGAGTAAGTTAAAAAAACTATCTCGCTCGATGAAAATTGTTGAAGGAGATGTATAAATTTTCTTTATATTTTTTTTTTAGATTTATATTTCTTATAATATTTTGTTACTTTTTAAAAGATGAATGTTTAACATTTTTTTTTTCACAAATGGTAGGAATTTTTTTGATGATTGTCTTTGAAGGAACACAAGACAATTTACCAGATAGTGATAAGACTTATAATGATGGTGAGACTTATAATAGTGGTGACATTTTTAGATTAACTGTAGATAGAAAAGTCCAGTTGAATTTAATATTAATTTGAGGGTTACGTACAAATATTGTGTGCTTTTGTTACCTTGGTAGTGTTTAAAATTGCCTAAAATACAAAATGATACAAATGTTATTATTTTTTTTTTTGCTGGTATGAATACTCAAATTGCAACATTTAAGGGGTTTACACCACTATTTGTTATATTCGAGCGTCGGGATGTAGCAAAAGTAATAGTGTTACCATCTTATCTACAAGCTATCTAGTACCTTATTTCTTGAAATGCAAAATAAATATGCAGATTCGTTTGCTTCTTTGACTACTAGTAACCAAGCCAATGCCACAATTTCTATTATGGACATACATCCATCATACTCTCTAATTCAGTACAACGAAGATCTTACTGTTGACTATTTTGAACAGAACAACGAGTAAGAAACCAACCCACTTATTGACACATTCCTTACACTTGGTACAAATGTTGATGAACAACCATATGTCAATGTACAAGTGTCTTTTTTTGCTTGTAAAAATGTGGATTCATTGACTTATGATTCGCTAAAGTACATACCTCCTATTCCACCACATGCTAGTTTTTTAACAAATGCATTCTTTAGTATATATGATAGGTAATAGTGGTTGAAAATTATATGAAAGTAAAGAGAAATTATGCAAAATTTTGAGTTTATTTTTAATGAGACAAATTTTCATTTTATGGTTTATAGGTTTACATCACATCATTTTGAGGCAAAATATATAGATGATAGATATAAATGACGTATTCGAGCAATATTGATATATAAGAATATTTACTTCCAAATAAGACAGATCAAATAGAAGCACACATATTTATCTAAATAATTATTTGATAGGCATTATCAAGCCACTTTTTAACTTCGAGCAAATTTGCTAGGTGTTTATGCTCGACCTTGTTTTACTAGTATATAAGGCAAGCTTTCACGTACACTTCTATGTCATCCTTTATTTACGGCCAATTATAAAGATCTTTAAGTAAGGTTATAACACAATGACTTTTTGGATGTCTTGCCCATTTGAAATCGTGGCACTCCTTTATCAATTCCCTTCATAAATTTCACCATTTTAGAATATATAGGCGATTACTGATGGTGTAAAGAATGCCATCACACTCTTAAAATTGCTTTGTCTTACTTTCCTTGACAAGTTTTATCAGACTCTTAGTAAATTGATCATTGGTCAAGCCTTTTTTGATGCGCTCGATGATGTCATACTTGGGCTTGCTAATATTGACAAACTTTATTTTATGGCTCAAGGCATCGACCATGACTTTTGTTTGATTGGATTTATATTCCATGATATAGTTAAATTTTGCCAAGAAGTTTTCCCATTGTGCTTGCTTGATGCTAACTTTTTTCTGATTTTAGAAGTAACTTATTGCCATATTGTCTATTGTAATCATGAATTGGCTTTCAAGCAAGTAATGTCCCTATACTTTCAAGCAATAGATGATCACTGTCATCTTTTTGTCATACATTGAATGCTTTTGTTTTGTATCGTTTAGGTTACGACTTTCATAAGGAATAGGGTATTCATCCTATATAAGCATATCCTCAATAGTGAAGTTTGATGCATCTCTATACACCTTGAATAATTTTAAGGAGTTGGCTAGTGAGAGAACCAGTTTCTTCATCACGACTTGCTAAAGATCTTATAAGACTTCTTGACATACTAGTGACCATTCTTATATCTCTTTCTTTTTAAGCAAATTAGTCAAGAGTGTTACTCGAGTAGAATACCTTTGAATAAAACATCAATAGTAATTGATAAGGTTAAGAAATGATCTCAACTCTATTATGTTGGTAAGGGGTTGCTATTATTAGATGGCGCATATCTTGGTTGTATCCATGTGTATTCGTCTACCCATTATTTTATGATCTAAGAACATCACATTTTACTAAGCGAATGAATACTTATCTTTCTTCACGTATAACTTGTTTTTTTTGAAGTGTTTGAAAGACAAATTTCCAGTATTTCACGTACTCTTTAAGGCTCTCGTTATAGACTACAATGTTGTTCAAGTATGCTACCACAAACTTGTTAAAGAATGGGAGGAAGAACTTGTTCATGAAGGTGCAGAAGGTGGTTTGTGCATTGGCGAGACCAAAAGGTTTGAATAAAAACTCATACAATTTGTACCTAGTCATACACGTTATCTTCAGTTTATCTCTTTCGGTAAACTCACTTGCTAATAATCAGACTTTTGATCAAGCTTGGAGAACCATTTAACACTCTCAAATCGATCAAACAGGTTATACATGTGAAGAATCGGATAGCGATTCTCAACTACCACCTTATTTAGCGCCTGGTAGTTGATGCACATTCATAAGCTTTCATCATGCTTGGGTTGGAACAAAATCAATGTGTCAAATAGTGCTTTATAAATTTGGTCTCTAGCAGTTCTTTAAGTTATTTTTAAAGTTTCTCGAACTCAGGCGATGCAATGCGATATGACCTTGTGGCTAGAGGTTTAATGTTAGGGTCAAGCTCAATCTCATAGCTCATTTCACATTTTGGCAAAAGTTTTTTTAGTAGATCTAAAGGTATCACGTTGCTATAATCTCAAAAAATACTTTGTACTTTCTTTGGGACATCAAAAGTATGTAGAAGTATCATATTTTTTTAGTATAATGAGGTAGGTGTCCTTTTCTTTCTTAACTTCTTTTGTAACTTGTAGTATGAATAACACTTTAGTGCTAATGTTTATTCGCTCAATAAACTCCTTATGAGATTTCTCTATATTATTAAATTTCATGCATCCATTATTTATGAAGGTAAAGGACAATATACGATCGATAAACTCGTTACTCATCGACATATCGCTTAAGTCAATTATGTCGTGCCATAACCCGATCTACATTGGCATATTTCAAACAATTTCACAAAGTAGTTGAGGATGTTAGTTGACAACCTTCACTTATCTCGACTTTTTGATATGTGCAAAATTTAATTGTTTTATAAGATTTTTAGCGATCAACTATTAATTAGCACCATAATCAATGAATGCCTTGAAGTTTACTCTACTGATACTGGTGTCAACATATTTGAATGTCTTACCAAGATCTTATTTTGCTACTGGCTTGGACTTGGATGCTACCCCTATTTTTTAGCCTTAATTGAGTTAAAGACATTCATCGAATCCAGACACACATTTTCTTGTGACTTCTTATAGGCGCTGATGATAATGTTCAACTTGTAGTGCTGCAGACATCATATGGTACAGTACGGTTCTCTGTAAAGGAAATAATTTCACTTTCACTTCTCATATGCCCTATACTCTTTATTGAGCTTTTCGTCTTTTGGTGGTCAGTTTGGTTGCGAATCCATTTTGTGAGATCGGACTCTTCTACTTTTCTTATGGCCACCTTTGTTAGAATTTAGAGTTGTCTTTTTGCCTATAAGCATTTCGGCTGTTGTTATTGCTAAAGCAATATCTTAGATATTCCGCCACTTTAGTTCTTACTTAGTTCATAATTATAGTCCATCTAGGAAGAACGACAATCGATTCTTTTTGGGCATGTCTGGTATTTTCAACATTAAAGAGTTGTATTCTTTAATATAGTCTTTGATTGACCTCCACTACTTAAACCCACGAATTTTTCTCATCTCCACCTCTTCTCCATTCTTGGGATAGAATTGCCTCTTGAAATTTACCTTGAATGCATCCTAAGTATCATAGCACGTAACTCCTTTTCTATTTTGGTGTCACAGTGTTTCTACTATGGTGCCATATCATGCTCGAAGTAGAAGATGCATGTGTGATCTTGATGGCGTCATCATCTATGTTTATTGCATCTAAATAGTGCTTTATCATTCAAAGAAAGTTCTCTATTTTCTTAGCATCATACTTACCTTCATACTTTGATAGATTAGGAATTCAAAGTCTTAATACGCCATTCGCCATAACCCCAAATACTATTACAACCATGCATATGATGAGATCTTACATTACGAGAGCATCAAAATGATCTAGCACATCATCCATTACTAACTTAAACTTGGCTAATTTTGCATCGGCAGTGCATAATACATCCATGGAAACTTACTGCTAAGTACCCAAAATTTTCTTCTATGCAAACGTCGTTTAACCACATATCTGTATATATAAAAAAAGGCTCCAAACTCTTTTAAAAAAATGCAAGAAGGAGAGAGAGAGATTTAAGTACACGATCGCCTCTTAATCAAATTTGATTATGATAGCAGGATGTAAACTTATTAAGCCAAAATCATGCGTAAAAGAATTACGTCCCAGTTTGTGAAAAAGAGTCGAAAAGATTAACGTGCGCTTGCTTTTCCAATCGAATAGTAGTAGACTGTAAAATATGTAGAGAACGTAAATTGAAGCTAGTGTAACCAAAAATGATACCTATAAAACTATTACCACACGTATATTTTGAAGTTATGGGGTTTGGTTTCTGAACTGAACGATGTTGATTGTTGCATGGATTGGGCAAAAATCAAAGATGGTACGAAGAAATAACAATGAATTAGTTTTAATTGATGAATACTGAGTAGCTAGCTAATTAATTTCCCAAGGATGGTGCGTGTCTAGCGATCTAGATACCTAGCTAGGATAGGATTACGGCTTAATATCTTTATTGGGATAACTTTTTTTTGGTTTGAGCAGTACAGTACTGATAATAACCGTTTGTTTTGGAATCATGCAATGCTTATTCAAGGAGCCATACATTGATAATTATTAAGATTTTTGGTGTTACTAACCTACACAGCATGGAAAAGCTGGGCTAGATTGTAAAGCCCTTCAAAGCCTAAAATTCAATGTTGTACATAAATTTGCATTCTCCAACTCTTCTCGATTCATCCCCTCAGAACATCTTCTCCGACAATCAGTCACTCTTAACCAAGACTTTCGTTCATTAATTTACATCAACAAAGAACAAGAGAACAAAAAAATGTTACTGAAAAATGCATTTACGTGCAGAGCTATTCTTGTGCAACAATACAATGGGCTTGGTTATTATTAAAGTACGTGCATGTGCATATATACACTATATTCTTCCAATTTTTTTTAATTTTTTATTTTTATAATCTCTAACTTTATTATAAAGTTAAAAATTGTAACAAAAAAATTTTAAAAAATCATTAAAAACGAAGGAGCTGAAGATTAACGAGGCAAAGAGTCAGAAAATTAAGTATGCGTGGTACATGCATCATTAGCATCCCCTCACTACAATAAGCTTGTCATTAAGAGCATCAAATTAAATGTTTAGTTTGCAGCTCTATTTAATATTTATAAGTATTGAATTAAAAATTATAAATAATTATTATTATATATGTGGTTATTAGCTTTATATAAATATTTATTAAATTTAATTAGGACGAGAGATGAATTTTAATGAATATATTATAGAGTAATTCTAAATTATTTTATATGCACTGTTAAATATTTATTAATTTTTTTTAAAAAAGTATTAAAATACATAAATTCTTAAGACAGTTTAACACTTTTTCTTCATCGTTTCCCACCCAACCCTAGAACATTGTAGGAGTAAACACCTATAATGCATGTTAATGACAGAACAATTATTGGTGGAACTCCATGCATAACTAAAATCAAATCTACTTACTCCATCTGTTGAACATTATTAAGCTCAAACAAAACAAATCTCCTGTTAGAATTTGATTTGATTTTTTAAAAAAATATAAAATTATTTCTGTTACTTGACAATTAAGGCTTTAGAAAACTTTAATTATGAATTTATTTATTTTTTTGGAAACTCAGCAAGTACTTTTGGTTAATATTTCAACCAAACATTTCAAAACAAAAATACACAATTGTTTTTTAAAGTACGAATAACATTGTTTATTATTACCCAGTTACATAAGAAATGGGTGAATTTTGAACTTCAAAAATGAGTTGACTAAAAGAATAATCTTTAGAGTTAATGACAAACATTAGTACTTGTAACAAAAGTTGTCAAGAAGCTCAACTAGTCCGAGTCCCCTCAATTTTCCTCAAATTTGTGGGTGGAGATGTCTCCCGTGAGAGAAGAAATAGCAGAGTGTTAGCATAATAATAGCTTGGAGTCCTAACACTATAATTGTAGTAATAAAAAAGCCAAAAACAAAAGACCATGTACATGTATACTTAATGGATAAGAGAATGAAGTTGGATTATAACAATACGCAAGATTCCCATCCTTCCCATAATCAACATGTTCATAAAATTAACACAAATTTTTTCTTGTTATGTTGCATTGCTTATTATATAAACACTATTTACAAGTACAATGCAGCGCAACACTAATCCTAACACAATAGCATTAGCACATCATAAAAGAAAATTATTTCGACACTGTAATACTACCTTTTTGTAAGAGTCATAGATGCGCTATATATCGACAGAAGATTCAACCAGATATTGTTTTCAATGGAAGCAGAAACCACACATGAGCCAGTATTACTCCATTACATCATTTGAGATTAAAATATTTTATAATCAACAAAAGTAGAAGCTAAATTAGCATATCATTTGACAATTTATCTAAATATTTGGAAAATCTGTTGGATAACTGTTTATGCTTGTAGTTACCTACCATCTAATTGCGTTTGTGTTACTTGCGGCCCCAACGCTTATCCGGTCTTTTTTGAAATATTGACAGCCGGGGCGTGTCCAACAAACAAAGCAACGTGCCCCATAAGCTTATCTTTCCTGGAAAATGTTGTGCCGCAGGAGCACTGCCATTTTACATCCCCGCAATGCTTCTCATGTGTCCGTAGATCAGACAGCACCGAAAACTGCTTTCTGTTGCAGCGTTTGCACACATACATCTTTGGGCAGTGGCTTCTCTTATAGTGATTCTTCACACAAATCGTTGATTTTAATGGTTGGAACTTGGCGTGCTTCTGATTCCATCGACATCCTTCTTGTGGACATGAATATTTCCTAGTAATTTTGATTTTAGACTCATAGTTTCCCATTGAATTTCCAATCTTATTCTTCAAAGGATTGGTCAAGGCAGCACTAGTTTTGTATTCATCACCATGTGCTCTCATATGCATTCTTAAATTTGCATCTCTCTTGAATCCTTTCCCACAAACTTGGCAATAATGTGTATACTTAGCTAACAATTCCGCAACATCCAATTCGACAATCTCATCATTCTTCGGTGAAATTGAAACCCCTTCTGTAATCTGATCAGTATCTCCAGGCAATTCTTTCCTTTCAATCTTACTGTCAATAATATTTTTACTAGTTTGCATGCCTCCAAGATCAACATGATTAGCATTGCAGTTATCGTAGTTGTCACCATCCCAATCAAAATTTCCAGGAAAATAAAATCCTTGTCCTCTTTCTTGGCTAATATAGTTACTTACACGATTGCCATCAAAATTTCGTTGGGGTAATCCGCTATGATCAGGAACTTTCACATGCTGCTGCTGGTGCAATATTTCATTGGTGTTCCTGTCGCCTGAAGTGGTGGAAACAAGACTAGCGGTCATTTGCTGGCAAGTGACCATAAATGAAGATGCCGTTAGAATTATATCTTGAACTAGAGAGCTCATGTTGGCCATGGCTATGGACGTTGACTCCGGCGGCTGGTTGTGATCTGGGGAGATAAGAATAGCTACAAGAGATTGCACCTGATGAACCTTTTCTTTAAGCATTGAAACACCGTACAGAAGAGAATTTGAGTGAGTTTCTGGTCCTGAACTTGATTGCTGCTGCAGAGAAGATGAAACAACATCTTCGGGCATAGAATAAACTTTTAAACCTTGCGACGCATTCGGGAAACAAGAAGTGGCTCCTGAAATCATTTTCTAGATATTGCTTCTTTCTCTCTCCAAACTGCGCTGCCTTTAATTTGTGGTACCCTAAATTTGCTTTGAATCTCTTTTGAGAAAAACTTGTTATTGAACAAGAGTGATTATCTAGGGAAGCACAAGCCAACCTATCCTTTCTGTATTAATTATTAAATAATAATGTTTTTGTTAGAAATGGAGAGATAGAGAAAGCTCAAGTCAACTTAGAGCTTCAGTTCAATCAATCCCCACTTAAGACCTCCCTCATATCCCACCACTCTCACATTTTGACAACTTCTTGATGAAGAAACCATTTATAAAGTTATCGTTTATAACATAAACTAAATAGAATCAACAATCATCGATACCCATTTACTGTTATAAGTAAATTGTTTATTAATTAGTATTTGTTCCATGCGGGACATAGACACATTTTTTTCTATGAAGTTTCTAATACATGTAAGATGTTGATATTGGATTTTCGGATAATAACTGTGGACAATATATTTCTTTCCTCAGTTCTCAGTCGTCGGTATCTCGATGTTTCTTGTAAAACTCTAATAATCAAAGGTGCTTGTCTTGTGTTTGGCGATAATTTTCAATACTTAAGTTAAGAACTGAATTAATATATTTAATTTAATAATTGTAATGCTTGAAAGAAAATAAAATATGAAAGAGGATTAAGAGACTTGTATTTGACAGAGTTTTAGCAATATAACCATTCTTTTCCTTTCCTTAAAATAAACTTTGCCTTTTATAGGTCTTGGATGGACGGTTACT
Source organism: Swietenia macrophylla (assembly GCA_032401905.1). Lineage (NCBI taxonomy): Eukaryota > Viridiplantae > Streptophyta > Magnoliopsida > Sapindales > Meliaceae > Swietenia > Swietenia macrophylla. Next base: position 4,424,195 of record CP135565.1, read on the forward strand.
TCGTGTTAGTGGGCTGTTACTTCCTGCTGTGGGCAGTTACTTCGTGTTGTGGGAAGTTGTTTTCTGCGCTAGATGGTTGTTTACTCCAATAGGCGTGCGGTTATTAACTTGTACGTGACATTTGCGATGCGCAAATGACCTTCATATCATGTATGAAATGCTCAGATCCTTGGCTTGTATTCTCGAACTGTTGGCCATTATGTTCTTGATATGATCGAAGGTGACATATTCAGTGCTTACTCAAGATTAGGCTTTCATTAGCATATCAAAGCTTGGGTAAAGGTGAATGCTCAATTCTCAGAATGCACAGTTTTGGACTAGCCCACAACAAAAATCTCCCAATTTTTAGTCTGAATAGTCCGAATATTCAGTGCTAGAAATTAAATTTTGAGTTCTCAGTCTCTTTCCATCATTTAAATTTTAAATCATTCTTTTTGTCATCTTGAATGACATTACAGCCCTCTCTAATCATATTCTAAATTTTGAAATCATTAAAGATGATAGTTATTTTAAGGAATTATGATTGTATTTAATTCTTTTCTCGTGCCTTCATGTGAGTGGCTATCATTAGTCATTTCGTATCTTGCAAAAGCTGCAATAATAATGATAGCACTGCCCGTAGGCAGCTTCTCACGCGCATCACCTACCGTTTTCCTTCAAGAAGTAAGCCATCAATAGTTCTTTTTCTTGTTTACTTAAAGCCTTGAAATCCAGCCTTGGTACCTTAGCCAAATTTCATTGAATGAAATAAGCTTTGCGTACTTGAAACACAAAATCAGGCAAGAAAACACAATCTAGTAAAATGAGCAATTCGAGAAATAGGAATATATATGTGTGCTTGAATCTTAAAATGGGTATGAAGATGGTCTTCTTAGATGTGTTCAAGCTTTACAACATAATTGCGTATTTAGGTTTTAGGTTAACGAATTTCATGTACTGCTTGGGTATTTTCTGGATAGGCCTTTTGGGTCCAATAAGTTTTTGAGTTTTTTTTTTTTTTTGATAAATTTCCATCCCAAAAAGAATTAGATTGAGTAAACTCATTTATTGCTCTTGACATAGTCTTATCCGTTTTCCTCCTTTTACCAGGATATTAGCCATTGTAGAAAGAAACGTCTAGCTCAAATTTAGGTTCTCAACACACATTCAAAGAGTTCTATAGACAAGCGATGAGTGATTACTCGTCTTCAAAGACCAAAACACTTGAATCCTCCATCGATGGGCCAATTTTGAATAAGCTGAGCCGAGACGGCAAACTAGATCTCCTTAACATCTGTAGGGAGATGACTTATAAGCAACCAGGTTTTCGGTCCAAACTAGTAAAAATCATCGAGGAACTTGTTCCTAGAGAAAATAGGGAATAGATGAGGAAGGTAAGGCAAGAAGCCACCGCAACGCAAGTTCGGGTTCTCAATATAGTATTCTTCCTCAGTCCACAAAATCAATATATGTAATGAATAATAGCAAGTATGAGATCAATCGGATTCGCCCTTCAACTACAAAGGGTGACCTTAAGAAATTGAGGGATAAATTCTCCATTCCTAAGAGTATAACCATGAGGTTGGCAAAGAAACAAGAATAGGCGCGTAGGCCTAAAAAGGGCAAGGCCACGTTTTTGGAAATTCTCTTAAGTCACACAAACTTAGTTCCCTGTCAACAAAACTTAAATGCTTGGCATACTATTATTGGCATTTATATATTATGGCAGAGAGCTAGGCAAAACGAGCCGACCATAGAGTTTAGGAACTTGTACCAGCTAAGGGGTAATCTAAAAGACAACCCTAGCTAGCATTAATATGTGGCTCATGAAAAAGACATAAGCCTATAGTGATGTGAACCAGTGAATTAGAAATTCTAGAATCTATAATCAGATTGATGCATACTTAAAAAAGTCAAATATTGAGTTTTCAACTAACTTAATCCATTGAAAACATGTTTAAAAAATCTAGATTGCAAGCAAAAATATCACAAAATCTGTTCTTTTGGTAAGTTCAAAGTTTATTCAAGAACAAGAAGAGAAAATTAAAATTTTTTAATTCATGCTTCAAAAAATTTCTATTACAATACGTTAAATCACTTATATAGATTAAATTAAAAAAATGATTGTTGGTAGTTAGGAAGAAAGAAAGAAAATAAAATCAAGACTTGATTGTTTGAAAGAAAAACTTATTTGCATAAAACTTATGTTAATGTTTAGCTCAAACAATAAAAAAATTATAAATATAAAAAAAAAACATTAAAACTCAATCCACATAGTTTATCATATCCAGCAATTTAATATGACACATGCCTTTCATATATTAGGTTGTTTCTTCCTTAACTTGAATCACGTGGACTAAGATTGATCCTTATCTTTTAAGCCCACCTTGAATGTTATTATTTTGTGAGATGAACTTGCAAGTTCAGCCTAAATTGATTACACAGTCTTGGCATTACTTCCTTAATTTTGCTCTTTATCTTATTATTGGCTCATCTAAACATGCAAGGAATCTTTGATAACCAATCTATTATAATACCCATCATATAGCCAACAACCCATCCTCTAACAAATCTTTGAAAGAGACTAGGGTCGAGTTCTCAAGGCAACGAGCATGGAGAACTCTGTTCGCACTAAATTTGGTGTTCCAAGTTAAGTTATTTCTCTTTAATTGCATTTTTATATTTGTAACATTCAATGACCTTAGAATATGTTTCTTTTACAGATCTCTGGAAAAGTGTGAAAACACTCTATCCTCAAATTCAAGAAAAGGTGCAAGACGCTTTGGCTGTGGACTATTCTCAACAAAACTATTCTCCCCTCAAATCCTTAAAAGCTCAAGTTTTTATCCTAACATCTTTCTGTTACTTCGCAAAAGAAAAAAGTAACACTGGATTCTTAACATGTTTTCATTCTTGATTTTCTTTTTTATAGAAAAAATGGTTTTAAAGCCATCAGCTGAGAAAATGGCCTCATAATTACAAAACAAGAAAAAGGCGAAGAAAACAAAGAAAGATAAAGGATAAGAATAGGGGAGTATGGAGAAAGGAATAGAAAAGTTATTCTAGATAGGGAAAGAGCCTACCCAACCGAAGACATCTAATGAAGAATCTCCTATCGAATGCTGAGAAGGACAAGGGCAAGGCAACTACCAAAGAAAGTGCTCGCACTACTCCTGAGAAAGGGGATAAGTGAAAAGCCCCAACTGTTTTCGAGGGGAGTGAAAATAATGATTTTAGTAGCTCAGATATTATGGAAGTAAAAAGAATTTGCACGGAGCATATAATCCCTATGATTCGAGCTTTATAAGTTTACGCCCTAAGAGAGTGGTCGGATAAGGCTAAAAAATTTACTCCTGTTCAGTCTTATCACGTTGTCATAGGGTTTTTCGCTAAGGTGTTTTTTTTTTAATTTTCATTCAATTCATTTAATGAAGGAACAAATCTGAGATAAAATTTTTAACAAATTCATATCTTCGTCCTAAGGCCTTTTTTGTTATTGATGCTAGATTAGAGGCTCAAAGACTTCAATCACAAGTCAAAGTCTTAAAAGGTCAGCTTAAGAAGTTAGAAGACAAAATAATGTTTCTAATAAAGCGGGACAAAGCCCAAGACCTTGAGCTGGCTAACTTGAGGGTTCCACTGGACAAATTTGAGAATGAGAAGATTAAACTTGTAAGAGAAGATTACACACCAAAGCAAAGGTCTTGCTAAACTAAAAAATCTTGGAAAAAAGCGATTGAAGAGAATTTAATTCGAGATTTTAGTAAAGACCATGAACCTTTTCAAGCGTCCTTATTCTGCGACAGATTTAACTTGGATGGACAAGATCCTTTCAACATTCACTTAACTTATCGAGGGTTTGGACAAAAAGAAGGAAGAAGATGACAATTTCGAGGCCAGAAATGAACAAACGAGGGATGGAAGCACTCCAACTGACGCAGTAAATAAGACTTGAAAGTCAAGATATTAATAAGGATTAACTTGTAAAAACTTTATAAAAATTTAATTTGATTTCAGGTTTTGAATTTTATTCCTTGCATGTTCCTTACTCTTAATTCTTTTGGATTTTATACAGTAGTATGTGTAAAATGCTTAACCAGATACAAACACTTGTAAACACTAAGCTTAATAAATAAGTTTTGGCCATCTTATGCATAAAACGGAATCTAAAGAATATGAGTACTTTTGTACCTTGACACTTTGTAAATCAAGTGTTTTAAAAGCCTTTGTTGTTCTTGGTTCTAAGTAAATTCGTTTGGCGAGCTTGTGAATTCTTGGATTCCCATATGCTTTTATTAACTGTGATCCTTAGTGAAGGCTTTATATTTGTTTGGCAAATCTATGAGTTTTCAGAATCTTATAGGCTTTTATTAATGTCAAGTATCATTGAAGGCTTTATATTCGCTTGGTAAACTTATCGGTTCTTAGATTTCTTTAGAACTTTTATTAACGTTAGATCTAAAAGAAAATTTTATATTCATTTAACAAATTTATAGATTTTCAAATTCTCATAAGCTTTTATTAACAATGAGTTTAAATGAAGAATTTATATTCATTTGACGAACCTACGAATTCTCAAATTTTCATAAATTTTTATTAACGATGAATTTAAATAAAGGTTTTATATTCGTTTGGTGAATCTATGGGTTCTCGTATTGTTATAGGCTTTCATTAACAGTAGCCTTAGCAAAGGCTTTAATGTTTATCCTCCCATTGATATTATTGTCATGATTTTACTGTGACATACGAAATCTTAAGGATAAATAGATTTTATTGATAATAAAAATGACAGAGGATTGTATGGATATGCAAAACAGTCAACTATTAGTAAAACTTTTTCAACATATCTACATTCTATGGTTTTCTAATGATTATGCCATCCATATGTGATAATTAATATGTTTTCAGCCTAACCATCCTCAGCACTTTGTAGAGTCCTTCCCAAGTCGACCCAAATGTCCTTTCACTTGGATTCTTGGACATTTTTTCTCAAAGCTGTATCGTTTTCGAAGAACTATCATGATTTTACTTTCATATTGTAATATTGAGCTATCCTGTGTTGATAGGTTGCTACTCGAATCTTAACTTACTCTTTTTATTTCTTTAATCAAATTCAAATGCATAAGTATTGCCTCTTAATTTCTTTATTCATTTTATTTAATACTTGGTGTGTCAGTGCTCATATCTTAGTTGGTATCACTGAAACATAACCAAATGCCAGCAAGAACGAAGTCTCCGTTGTAGTCATTTGTGGTGTTGTTCTTTTAGTCACTCGGAACTTTTAACAATTCGTTTACCCAAACTTCTTTCGTTTCACTCAACTTTAACTTTGGAGTCTTTTTCTATAACTTTATTGTTGGCTTTAACTTGCCCACTTACCGTTGGATGTGCTGGTGATGCAAACGTTAAGCTTATCCTTAAATTCTCGTAAAGTTTTTGAAATTTATTATTGTCAAACTACTTGTCATTATTAGTGATTATAACACGAGATATCCCATACCGACAAATCACATTTTCCCAAACGAAGTCGATAACTCTTTTTTCCTTAGTCTTCATCAAGGCTTTCGCTTTTACCCATTTTGTAAAGTAATCTACTGTTGTGATCACAAATCATGCTTTTCCTCGTCCTATTAGTAATGGCTCTATTAAATCTAACCTTTATTGTGCAAACAGCTATATGCTAACTATACTTGTAAGTTTCTTGGGTTCTTACTGCAGGATATCTCTATGAACATGACAACTCTCACATGTTTGCACTAATTTCTAAGCATTTTGATGAATTATAGGCTAATAATATCCTTGTCTATGGACTAAAATTGTTAAAGGTTGTGCCCCTGCATGGCTATCATAGATGCCCAAGTGAATCTCTCTCAAAATGTAGTCAAAATCTTTCGTATCCAAGCATCTTATGTATGTCATGAGATTTGCGTAATAGTTGATTTATAAGCACATTGATCGTGTGAGCTTGAAAGTATGGCCTCAGTTTCCTCACTACTACAATTAAAGCCAATGCCAATTTCTCAGGTTTTACGTATTAGTTCCTAATAAAACTTTTTCCAAACATAGTAAACCAGTCTCCGCACTTTCTCATTGTTCTCTCTTATCACTGATGATGTGTTCTAAGACTGCAAATACAGAAAAAGATTATCACTTTTCTGTGGTCGGACAAGTACGATTTCAACTCCTAAAAGCTGTTCTCCTAGTTCTCAGTCCACTTCATATCTTTCCCTTTCTCATTTCTTGAAAAAACTCAAAAAGTCTGTCAATGAATTTAGAAATGAAGTGACTCAATACTGTTATCTTTTCCACTAATCTTTGCATTTCCTTTAAGGTAATCGAGACCTTCATTTACACGTTTGCTTTCACGAGTTCATTTAAATTTCATACCTACTTACCATGAATCCTGGAAATTTTCTGGACCTCACATCAAAAGCATACTTCACGGGATTTAACTTCATCTGGTTAGAGGTTTCTCTCAAATGATCATTTTGTTTACATACACCTCAATTGTCTTCCCTATCAAAGGCTTGAATATCATATTTACCAATGTTTGGTACGTTTCTCCAACATTCTTTAATCCAAAGGGCGTCACCTTATAATGTACAGCTATTGGCTGATTATAAATGTAGTTTTTTCTTGGTCCGGTTCGTATATTTTGATTCGATTATAACCCAAAAATGTGTCCATGAAACTAATAAGCTCTTGCCATAATGTAGCATTTATAAGTTGATCGATGCTCGATAAAGGAAAATTATCTTTCGGGTATGTCTTATTTAAGTCAGTTAAATCCACACAGATTCTCCACTTTTCAGTTGCCTTATCCACTGTTACCAAGTTAGCAATCCAATTTGGATAATAAGCATCCATTATAAATTCAGCTTTTAATAGATTGTTTAAGGATGGCAATAAATTGAGTTTAAGACGGATGCCTTTAAATCTATATTTTAAAAAAATTCTATACCAAATTCACAATAGGTTTGATATTTCTTTACTAAACTATTGATTGAAACCTCTAAAGATATTTGTGAATTTTGAGTGAATTTTTTATATTTTCAGCTATAATTATACTATTATTAAATATTAAATTTAGCATTAACTCAAAATAAAATTTATTACTCAAATAAAATATTAATTACATTTAACATAAAATAAAATTCATCATAACCATTCAAAAATAATATATAATTATTTTATAAATTTATATATAAAATATGAAATAAAAATTTATAAACTTATAAGTGCAAAACAATAATTACCGGGTTCACATATTTAATTTACTCAATTATAGTTAGCACTAATTTCTATAATAGTAAATAACAATATATAAATTAATAAAAAATAAATTTTTATAAGTAACAAAAATAATTAATTTATCTCATCAATTATCCAAATACGTCCAATTTTCAAGTTTTATTAAAGAACTTAAAGCTAATTATTAAAAAATTAATTAATTAAAAGTAATAATATTATAAAATTAAGAAAATTAAATATTTATGAATATCTTTTGTGAGTATTCATAGATATCTATCCACATCCATATTTATCCCAAAACCTACTACAAATTTTTTCACAAAAAAATTGTTCTGAACTCGTTAAGAAGAATATTAAATTTATCCCATAGAGATCAAGTACTAGTAGGTATACGAGTAAGATTGCCATTCCTAAGATTGTTGATTTGAGTATGAATGGCTTCGTACCTTTTCTAGTTAAAAGCCCTTCTTTTTTGCTTCATTGGCTTGAACTTAGGATCCATAATTAATTAGTGTGAAGTTATGTTGAAGTCTATTTTCGACATATTCTAGTGAGACTATGCAAACATATTCAAGTATTCTTGCAAAAAACATACTATTTGTCATCTTAATGTCCTCGCATAACTTGTAATCTATTTTCACAATTCTAGCAAGAACATTACCTTCTAAAGCCACCAGCTCTAATTCTTCAACTGATTCTACTTCTAAAGCCACCATTTTTCTCTAGTTGCCTTTTCATAGCTACTACCGAGATATAGAATTTTTTTTATAGTGGTAGCATAATAATTCTTGGTTTCTTTTTAATCTCTAGCACAATTCTTACCTGATCAAAAGCTAGAAGCTTCAACTTCAAATCATGTATTGATATTGCAGCCTTTGAGTTTTACATAAACGGTCTTTCAGCAGGGTTTTGTAAGGCATTGGATGGTCGACAATTAAAAAATCGATAAATAATGTCTTTGAATACGATTTCTTTCTTATAGTGACCGAAGTTAAATCATTCTCAATAATGCTATGCATCCATCACCGAAATTGTTTGTAGTAGTTTGGACGTTTTCCAAACTTAACTCCTTAATCTCTAATTCATGCAAGGTTTCTCTGAACAAAATGTCAACTAAGCTTTAGAAATCAATGAATACTTAATTTATAGATGCTATTGCAATGTTTATGGTAATTAGTAATGCATTGTCATGCAAATTGTTTAAGCCATTTGTATTTTCTTTTGGGAACATTATTAAGACATTACTCAATCTCGATTTCTTACTAGCTTGGATAGTAAAGACTGGGTTGTGCTTCGTGATTGGTCTCATAAAGTATCATAAGTATTTCTGATGAGTTCTATTATAATCTTTGGCATAGATTGGCCATTTAGTAATTATCGTTGTTCTCTGCCTTCATGAGCTATTGAACCTTTTTCCATTTTCTTTCCTTCCCTAGCTTGCTACTTACTCTTTTAGATGATTATTCTTTATCAACAACTCAACCTATTATCTCAGCTTTATACATTCTTTAGTATTATGCCTATGAATATTATAAAAGATAAAATACTTGTTTCTCTTACTAACCCCTATAGAATTATTGATTTGTCCTCGTGTTACCAGCATTCCTTTGTTTTTTACCTTTCAATAAATTTTGTCCAGATGATTGTTTAAATATGTAAACTACCACTGTTTTAATATTTTCTACACTCTGCATTCTTGCCTCTTGGGAGAAAGAAATGGTAATATCTCTCAGTTGTGTTACGCCTTTTCTTCTATAATCTCCCCAACATAAAATGATTTTGTCTGCATGGTTGCTACCTCTAATGTCAAGAATTCCCAAAACAATGAAAATTATCATTATATGATTTACGTAGTCGATGATCTTCAAACTTGCTCGGCTCTTTTGATTTTGAAGATCTCTGAATATTCTCTCATTTTTCTTTCCTTTTCTTCTCTTTAACCTCTTCCCTGATTATCATTGCCTCCCTTGCTTCTATATCATATAAACTCATGTATTTTTTTACGTAAATTATACTAAAAAGCACATATGTTTACCCCCTCTTTGATTCTTCTAAAGTAATTGGAAGGTTGTATGCCTTTAACTCCAACACCTTCATGTGATATCTCCTCACAAAGTCTTTCAAACTTTCATTAATTCTATCTTTGATCAGCTTTAAACTGTTCAAATAATTTTCTTAAGTAAGTTTTTGTACAAGAGTCGTGCATACTCTTCTAATGTAAAAGAAAAGAGATGACACATTTCTAACTCCATCAACCTCTTAGTGTGCATCATTTTCTTATATCAATCCACATGTAATGTAGGGTCTGTTTGCCCTATGTTTGATGAATTTAAACAAGAGAACAGAGTGTTTGCTGATGTGGCATATGCAAATGACTTGGAAGATAGCTGGGAAATAGATTATAGATCAACTGGGATGAAGATAAATAAATAGTGGAATAAAATGAACGTATTTGCCTGTAACAATAGCTACAGCTGTGACAATCATTAGCAGTATTATCCTTATAACCGTTTTTGATCCTAAGGTTGAAATAGTTTTAGCTCATGGACGGGTGTAGGTAGATTACACTTTAGTTTTCTTGCTCCCCAATCTTTTCTAGTTTATATTTAGAATCTCTTGTAATTTTACGTCAAGATGAAATACAAATATATAAGTTTTTAGCGAAAACTTTGTCATATTCAACTTGGTATCAGAGCTAGAGGGTTAACAATGGCAAAAAGTCACAAGCATCATTACCTCTAAGGTTCTGGTGAGAGTTATTTAGCGCAGCAACTTATCTTATAAACAGAACATCAACACCTATCTTAGAAGGCAAAACTCCTTATAAAAAGTTGTATGGAGTCAAACCCAATTTGTCACTAATTAAAGTCTTCGGATGCAAATGTTTTTTATATCTCATACCATATAACCAACATAAAATGGATTATCATACCTCAAAGTGTGTGTTTTTATGTGTAAGTGCCTATCATAAGAGGTATTTATATCTCCATAGCTTAGGAAAAGCATACATATCTAGCAGTGTCAAATTCAATGAGACCTTTTTTCCTTTCATGATTGATCCACTTTTCAAAAATACAAAACCAAAACTCTCCAAAGACAGCTTTCCATTAATGAATCAGTTCATGCTATTAATCCATGATCTTGGTAATCCTCTAACTACAGAAACAAAAAATAAAAGTCTTTTTGTCAATCCTTCTTCAGGCGGTTTCTTTCTAGACTTAGATAACTACACTCTTTCATCACCTATTCAACAAGAACATAATTGTGATACTTTAGACAATGATTTTGATACATCCCCTCAACTAAACCAAGCTGATGAAAAAATCAACCAAAATCTTCTACTTGAAACAGTACCTTGCCAAGTTTTAAACAAATATACCTCCACACACCCTATGATCACAAGAGGGAAAACTGGAATCTTCAAGCCAAAACTCTATCTAATCGATGAGAGTATCACTGTTCCAACTGATCCTATTTAAACATTAAAAGATGTGAGATGGAAGTGAGCCATGGAAGAAGAATACAATGCCCTTCTTAAAAATGAAACTTGGACCTTGATACCATACAGTTAAGACCTCGATACCATACAGTTAAGACCTCAAACTGATTGGAAACAAATAGGTATTTAAAGTGAAAGAAAACTTAGATGGCAATGTCTTAAAGTTCAAAGCAAGGCTAGTTGCCAAGGGTTTCCACCAAACTCCTGGCATGGATTTCTATGAAATAATAGCCCAGTTGTAAAAGATTCCACAATTCGAATAATATTTAACCTAGTTATGACACTTAGTTGGAAGTTCAAGCAACTAGATATCAACAATACATTCTTGAACGGTAAGCAATCTGAAATTGTGTACATGCATCAGCCTGAGGAAATGATTGATAGAACCAGACCTAATCATGTATGTAAGCTTAAGAAAGCACTCTATGGACTTAAACAAGCCCCTAGAGCTTGGTTTGATAAATTGATAATAGAGTTGCTGTCATAGGACTTCAAGAACTCAAGGTCAGATGTGTCTTTATTCTTTAAAAGAATTGATGAAGACATCACAATTATTTTGGTATATGTAGATGATATTGTGGTGACAGGGAACAATAATCAACTGGTTGAAGATCTAATCCAAAGGCTGAGTAATAAATTCTTTCTTAAAAACTTGGGTGATCTGCATCATTTCTTAGGTATTGAAGTCATCAGAACTGACAATGCACTCCATATCACTTAAAGTAAATATATACAAGACTTACTCAAGAAAGTGAATCTTGATAATTGCTAAGGAGTGGATACACCTCTGTGTGCTGAAGCAAAATTGAGTAAAATAACAGGTTCTCCTTTCTCTGATCAAACATTATATAGAAGTATAATTGGCTGCTTGCAATATGCAACCTTGACTTGACCAGACTTATCATTTGATGTGAACAAACTTAGCCAATTCATGGCTAATCCAATGCAAGCACACTGGTTATCCTGCAAGAAAATACTTAGATATCTAAAAGAAACATCAAAATTTGGGCTCAAATTTCAGAAATCAAACAATTCAGACATCCAAACTTTCACAGATGCGAACTAGGGTTGCGATATAGACGATCGAAGATTAATTAGTGGGTATTGTGTGTTCATTGGTGAGAACCTTATCTCTTAGAGCTCGAAGAAGCAAGGAATGGTTGCCAGGTCATGTGCTGAATTAGAATATAAAGCAATAGCTCTTGTATGCACAGAAACTACTTGAATTTATTCTATCTTAAAAGAGTTAGATATGTTGCCTACAAGAACTCTTGTAATAAGGTGTGATAGTCAAAGTGCTGTAGCTATGACTTTGAACCCAGACTTTCATGCTAAAACTAAACATATAGAGATAGATCTTCGTTTTGTAAGGGACAAGGTGAGCTCAAGAGAAATAAAAATTAGGTATATACCTTCTAAAGACCAAATCACAGACATTCTGAATAAAACTTTACCTTACGGTAAATTTAATTACTTTATAAGCAAGCTCAAGGTTCTCCTGAGAACCTTGAGCTTGAGGGAAGATGATGAATTTAATCAAGAGAACAGAGTGTCCGCTAATGTGGCATATGCAAATGATTTGGAAAATAGCTGGAAAATAGATTACAGATTAGTTAGGATGAAGACAAACAAATGGTGGAATGAAATGAACGTATTTACCTGCAACAATAGCTATAGCTATGACAATCATTAGCAGTATTATCCTTATAACCGTTTTTAATCCTAAGGTTGAAATAATTTCAGCTCATGGACAGGTGTAGGTAGATTATACTTTTAGTTTTCTTGCTCCCCAATCTTTTCTAGTTTATATTTAGAATCTCTTGTAATTTTATGTCAAGATGAAATACAAATACATAAGTTTTCAGTGAAAACTTTGTCATCTATAATTGATCATAATCTGCAACATTTTGAATCCCTTTGTAAGTAGTAAACTTTTGATCTCCTAAAACAGTAATGACTGTCTTGACTCATATTCTCTTCCCACCTTGGTTCTCGGTTCCTCTTTAAATCTTCAACCTTTTCCCAAATTTTTTTTCAACTTCTCAAATAATTCCTCCTTTCTTTCTCTTTTTAATCTTTCTCTAGTTTCCCTCCTATCAATGTCTCTTGAGTTATTCCTCGAGTTTTATCTCAATCTGTGAATATTTCCATGATGTCTTGACATTCTTTCGTTTTTTCTTTCTCTCGCCTTGAATACTCTTCTCTCGTTTGCTTCGTTGATTCGAAAATAAGAATTTGTAGCATTATAATGACGTGAACCCTGTTCACTCTTATCCTAACCATTAACCATTTGCTTTCCTTTTTAGCTTATAGTAAACTTCCCTAGTTTATTATTTTCTTCCTTGGGTCTTCGGCTTGGATTCACATTTACCTGCTCCTCATGTATCCTGCTTGGGCCCACATTGTCCATTTCATTTCTTGATTCAATGACTTCAAGGTTGTTTTTAAAGTGGTCGGCCATATCTTGCTAAACCTTCATCATCATTTCCTTAATTGTTCTAACTTGTTGTTTTGCTTCTTTTAATTATGACCTAATGGATCCCTTTCTTCTTTCACTATCCCTTTTACTAGAACATGATCATTGGAATATTTATCATCATGTTCATGAAGTTTTATTACTACTTCATCTATGATTCTTTTTATTTCTTCCTTTTTTGATACTATCATAGCTTCTAAACTAGCTTTTTATTTGCTCTTTATAGACGGGGTCAATGTTGATCCTAAGTTTTTAG
>CP135565.1:4438019-4462781 GCA_032401905.1 Swietenia macrophylla
AAAAAATTCATAAGTTTAGTTTTATATAAACTTTCATGAATAAATTGATTTTAAAAATAATCTAAACTTAATATTTTTATATTTAAGTGTCTTCCATTAACAGTTTTTTCAAAATTCTATTACAACTTCTAACTACCAGCAATATAAAAAATAGAACCTATGAGAAATATTATTTTATGTAGAAAAAGACAGATGAAAATATAATAATAGTACATTTCATCAGGCATGAACCTAGTGCCATCTTTGAACAATCTCACCTAAGGATTAAGGTATAAATAAAAATATAAGAAGTGAAAATGTCTATAAAATAAAATGATGAACAAAATCTAAAAGCAATTTAGAAATTGGTAGTTGAAATTTTTAAAGATTAAATTGTTTGATATATTTTTGTTGTATTTTAAAAGTTTAATTCTACTTCTCTTGTAACATCATTTTAAAATATCTTGTCTATTAAGGCAGATCCATACACATTTTTTACTAAAAGACCTTTAGACAACCAAGTAACTTTAAAATTTGAACTTTGTGGAATATACAAATTACAAGTAAAATTTTTATTAGAACTTTACTAGTACAAGTAAAAGAACTTTTTTAATTCTCAAAAAACACTTTTTTAGTGGCAACAAAACAACAAATAAAAATTTATAAAAGTTTTTAATATTAAAAGATAACTCCTTTTGCAAGTAGAGAAGCCAAACTAAAGCGGCACCATAATCCTCAAAAACTCTACTTAGAAAGATTATACTTGTAAAAGATTTTTTTTTTTCCCAAGAAGCTTCACTTGAAAAACTTGTAAATATTAAAATAAAAAAAATGAGAGTGAAAGTTAAAAATATAAAGAAAATAATAAAAAAAAAAAAGTAAGGGCAAAGGGATAATATGTGTTACAAAACAATCAGGCAAAGGGATAATAGATATTAAAAAATAATCTTCTAATATCAGGAGTAACGAGATATTAAAAAAAAAATAGATATAAAAAAATAATCGAGAATTGTGAAATTTTCAAAACTAAATGTAGTGTGAATTGAGAATTGTGAAAAAAAAAAAAAAAAGGCACAAACACAAACTGAGCTAAGCAGATAAGATCACATAGAAAGATAAGTAACGTTTCGGGCGTGGAAATGGCATTGTCATCAACAGCAGCGACGCTCTCATGGAGTTCTTCCTCTTGGCTACACAGCTCTGGTGGCAACATAAACCAAACCGTGAAGTTACCTGACAAAAGAACTGGGTTGATGGTTTTGGCTCAAAAGAAAACAAAGAAAACTCGCAAGGTAAGCTTTTTAGTTTATCTGAAATGGGTTATTTCCCTTTCACCTACGTTAACCGTTTTTTATACTTTTAGTCCTTAATTTCTGTTTAGTCTCCAAGAAAATTTCAGAAACAGAATGGAGGATAAAACTCTAGTTCGAATTTTTGTCTTTCTTGTTCTTATAGCATTTCAAATGGATTGTTGCTGTTTTTCTGGGTTTTTTTTTTCGTTGCAATTGGGTTAACTTCAAATGGGTTGCTTGCTTTTTGCTAAATTTGGTTATTTATCGTTTTAGTCCTTATACTTTGTTTGTTACCCGAGAAAATTGCGCATTAGAAAAGATAACTCCTTTTTTTTCCTGGCGTTGTTTTAGCATTGTAATGGGTATTTTTTGTTATTAGATAATATTGAAAGAGGATGTAGCAGACTTGGGAAAGAAAGGGCAACTATTGGATGTGAAGACTGGATTTTACAGGAATTATCTTCTACCAATGGGCAAGGCCCAGATTGTAACTCCACTTCTGCTTAAGTAATGCTTTATTCGTCATTTCTTTATGTTTCGGTTTCTGTTGGTTGTTCTTTGTGTCCCAATTTTCAACTTAGAATTCAGCTAAGAAGTTGCATACTTTTTGGTTTTGAGCAAGGTTTTCTGTGTAGTCCTACTATAGTGTCAAGATGCTGCCACAGAAATTTAAAGAACAAAAACATTACTGTCGTGGATTATATTCAAGGCAATAGTATCTTGTTTATATGTGGTGACTGAGTTCAGACAATCGTTATATTCTGCTAGCAGCAGTTGGAGATTTCTGTTAGACTCAAGAGACTGCAATCTTATTCAGAAAATCTAGATAGTTCTTTTAATTGTCCTAGGATATCAATGTGGCCTTGACCATCTTGCTCATTCCTTTGCTTGTTATTCGTGTTCATCCACAATAAATTTGGTCTCAGTTATGTACCTTGACAGCAATCTTGTCCCTTTCACATTCCTGTTCGTTCATGATAAATTTGGGCCTGAAGTGATAAGCGCACACACTTGCATGACAAAATTGGAAAACACAGGGTTTTGCAGGAGGCAGTGGCATGCTATTCTGTGTAGAAGAACTCTATAATTGGACTGAACTCTTGCACAGCAAAGACATAAATTTTTGCTGGCAATGAAAATTGATGAAATTTCTGATGATAAAATATTCGTTTACATTGAGAGAATATTTAATTTTTCTGTATTCTTGTTATACTTTAAATTTTTTTACAGGGAAATGAAGATGGAAGAGGGAAGAATTGAAGCTGAAAAACAACGGGTAATTAAGTAGCACATTCATTTGTTTTACTCTGCCCATTGGATCACAACCTTGATAACTGCTTTGGAGTTCACAAATTCTCTTATTGAGGTTTACTGCCACTGGATCACAACCTTGATAACTGCTTTGGAGTTCACAAACTCTCTTATTGAGGTTTACTGCCATTTTCTATATTTAACAAGCTGTTAGCCCACTCCATGTTTGAGTGATTTGAGGCTGAAAGTGGGTTGCAGTTTTGAATTTATTAGTCTTTGCAGATTGAGATGACTTGTGCTTACATGTGTATGTGTCTGTTTTGTTAGTTGTTAATTGATGCTAATAACATGAATTTTAGTAATTCACTCAAATTTCCATTCTGAAAGATTATTGCCACAATTTTCTCATCAACATTTTGTGTTAGTGGTTAGTAGTAGGTGAAAAAGGATCATTAGTGCCTTTTTTCTTCTAAAGGCAATTTTTCAATCAAGAAGTCAATTCAATATCGTGAAAAGCTTGAGTTTCGATTATCCTCTTATAATTTGTAGAATGGTTTAGTTAATCACCTTGTCTCTCATTGCATATGGTGTGGAATACCAAAAGTCCTCCCGCTTCTATTTTAGCAAATGACTGGCTATGTTCCGCTCACTCATGACTTCTGATGTTTGCGACATTTCAGTGGATCCCATCATGCTATAAACCATTGAAAGCAAAATTTGTGCCTCCTAATGCTATGAGGGAAAGTATGTACTGATCACATTTCCATGTGGTGTTCAAACACCCGTGAACTCATGACTGCATCTTCTCTTCCACGGGAATAAGAATTTTGATGGGGAATTTATTTTGTTTGATAAAGCTATCTAGCTATTAACTTTGGTATTCCATTTTTCTGCAGGTAAGAGAAGAGGCACAACAACTTGCCCTTATTTTTGAAACAGTTGGAGCTTTCAAGGTTAAGCGCAAAGGTGGAAAAGGAAAACAAATTTTTGGAACGTGAGTTTCATTTGGAGCTACATTAAGCAGTTACCAATTATTTTATTTCCCTAGTATGTCTGACTGTCTGATGCACACTTATTTTGGCAGTGTTACTGCACAAGATCTAGTTGACATCATCAAGGCGCAGCTTCAAAGGTAACTTCTTGAATCTATTTGAGGCAATGATGTAAATATCTGCCTCTATAATGAGTAGATATCACGATCTTTATGAGTTGACTTCTGAAACATTTGTTGCTTTCTTGTTAGGTTAACTCATAAATTTTTTATATATTGCATAAATTTTTCTTTGTGCCATCCATACCCATGAAATTTTGAATTTGCATCTTTAATTACTGGATAGTGGGAATCCTAATGCAGGTGAAATTCTCAGTCTGTCTGCATGCGAATGATTTGGTTTGATTACAAGAAGGAATACCGCTAACAGATTTGTAATTTTTTCAACAAATTTGAACCTGAAAGTTGAAGAAATGGTGTTTTCTTAATAATGCATAGAGATTAATTCCTGTACCTATTTATCAAGGTGCACAAGCCCATTGGTCACCTCTCTAGGCAGTTCAATTCATTTTCTGACTACATATAATCACCTAGTAAAAAAATCCTTTTTGAAGAGCTAAAGAGTTGTCCGAACTTAATATGTAGGCAGATGTTTTGGGCACACTCAATCTTGAAAAAAGCTAAGACAAACAAATGTTAGTTTAGACTTTATTGAATTAAGAAATTAATTTTTTTGTCCCAACAAGTACTGTGTTCTGTGCCTGTGCTTGCTTAATTGTTTCTTTTCTTCAATCAATATATAGGGATGTAGACAAGAAGATTGTTTCTCTTCCAGAGATCCGTGAAACAGGAGAATATATTGCAGAACTGAAGCTTCACCCTGAAGTTACTGCTCGAGTGAGGTTGAATGTTTATGCAAATTAAAGACTAGCAACCTTCTATACTGTCTACAGTTTGAATGGAAAATTGTCTGAGCGACAATCAATACAAGGTATGTTGCATATGGTGAGAAGAATCATTTTAAAAAAGGATAATAGGTTTTTAAGGTATCAAAATGATTATTTACAAATGAGAACCGAAACACCTAGGTGAAAAAGTACTGGCTACATGGGTAGTTAGAATTTAACTATAACTTGTAACTAAAATGGCTCAACTTTCTGCATACAATTGAAACAAAAATTGAATGGTTCACCTTTCTGCCCAAGATGACTCAACTTTGAGGCTATTTTTGAATTTCTTTTGGGAGTTGCTGTCTGTCAAGTAGCAATCGTTTGTTTGAGCTAGCTTTTCTCATAACGAACAATATTTTGGTGATGTTGCAGGAGTAATTTCACCAAGTTCACGAAATTTGGAATTGGGCAGTGACCAATGTGTAATCTTTTGTGGGGATGTATTAACATGAGCAGCAGCTCTTTTCTTTTTTTCTTTTCATCTGCACTTTGAATTCTAATGACCTATACTGTACCATATTGTTGTCCAAAAACACACGATTGTCACTCAAAAATATCTCTATTGGCAAAGTTTTAGCACAACGATGCGTGACGTAGCTGTCTATTGCCAAAAGTTCTTCGTAATTGTTGCTGCCTAGGATCGAACTGGGGACCTTTAGCGGGTGATAACCAACGCCCCACAACAATATTTAAAATTAAAAATATTCTTTGTATTAGGTTTTATACGTTAAGAAGATGAATACCATTTTTCTGTGTGTGTGTGGGGACCTTTAGTGGGTGATAACCAACGCCCAACAACAATATTTAAAATTAAAAATATTTTTTGTATTAGGTTTTATCCGTTAAGAAGATTAATACCATTTTTCTGTGTGTGTGTTTGTGTGTGTGTGTGTGTGTGAACATTGACAACGTAACTAAACCAAAATCTATGAACCAACAATATTAGGTACCCAATATCTCACCAAATGAAAAAAATACTAATATTCACAAAGGAAATTAAATGAAGTCGAGCTCATGTATGTGCGTGTGTGGATGTTATGAGTGACCAAACCTGCTTGTTGACGTTTTGGTTCGTTATTTCTTGGATTTAAACCAACTTAGAGTAAGTTGATTAAACTCTGTATTTAACGGATGTGCGTGTGTTTGTGTGTGCGCGCGCGCTTAATGCTTTGTTTTAATTTGCTAAGATATCGTGCCAATGGGCAGCCAGCTGCAGTTGCCAACCAAGTTATTAGTCACAGTTAGCCGAACTTTCCATATTTTTGGATTTGGGTATCTATCAATAACAAGCAGAAGCGGACAAAAGACGGCATAGCATAGCATGGCAAGGCAGGGCATGCAAAGGTTTAATTTGAGTGGCGGGCAGTTGAGTTTCAGTTCCTATCCAAAGCCAAAGGTTTTTCATAGCCAACCAGCTGTCTAATTAGCAATTGGAAATGACGCCATTTAACTTGCCCTGCCTTCGATATCAGCAATATATACACATGTTATCCGCATATCTATCTCTTTGCTAGAAGACCTTCAATGAAAATGATTGTATTTACTCTAAAAATTAAGGACAAAAACGGGTAATAATATCTTTTTCCTTTTTTTAGGGAGGGTGGGTGGGTGTTAAGTCGGGTAATATTTGTCAATTAGATAGTAATTTTGTTGTATTTTTTTTAATATTATTCATTGCATTTTTAATATATGTATGTATGTATGTATGTACGTGGGTTAAAATGAAAAATATCGTTTGAGGATTGGAGTCCATACTGAATAATTAATATTATTGGCATAGAGTAGTTGAGTGGCCAATGAAGTGAAGCTTTTATAATAAAACAAGCAAAGTACGCAACGCATATATTATGTTATTATTATTTTTTTTAATAGTAGGGTTAGCACTTTTTGAAATTGATTTTGGTGATAATGTAAAATAAAATAATAAAGAGAGAAGAATGTAATTGAGAGGTCAGATGACAAGGTAATTAACTGAGCTGTGCTCCCACCACTACTACTACACGTGCCAATGTCAATGATGATCTAATTCTGTATTTAGACATCTCATTCACTCAATGTATATCACATGCTTCACTTAACAAAACGTGCACATAACAAACTCTACACATTGAATCTTCTGTGCCTGTGTGTTTACTTGTCTAAGTGATCAATGAAGGAACTCTCTCTTCTCTTCTCTTCACTCAACTAAATCATTCTTTTAATCACATCTCATTTATATTTACACCATCAAATTTATATGTGAGTGACATGGCATGACATGACATATACTTATTCAATAATGTACAAGGAGATTTGCCGCGGTGGGCGGGTATGATTTTGGTTGAGCTTTCTCTTTTCCTATTTTTGTTATTCGGTTGTGTTCGATTATAAGTTGGTGGCAGTAATTTAGTTCACTGACTTGCAGAGTAAGTGAAGTTAAAAGTTGGTTAATTAGGTGTAACAATTAGCCTGGGAAAAAGAAGCAAAGTTGGACCAATTAATGTTGGCATTTTATTTAATTTATACAATTTGATATAAAAACAATAAAAGAGGTAGAAAAGCAGGTGGATGGATACACATGGCATGAGCAGTTACCAACTAAGCCTCCTGCTATCCATTTATTCTTTGTTTGTCATTTAATGAAACAGATCATGAGAAAGATGAGTGAGCGCAACCAGTAAGTGTAAGAGAGTGTGTGCTTTTTAGCTTTATTATTTTTATTATTATTTGGAGGATCATTTCATTGCAACCAAAATAAAATAAAATAAATACAGAAAGAAAGCTAAAGAACCTAATCCACGACTTTTAGTTGTTGTGGTGGTGCCAAACCCTGGCCATGCTTGTCTTGTGTGTTACACATCCCTCTCCCTCTCCCTCTCCCTCTCCCTTTCCCACTTCCAGAACTAAACAAAATATCTAACCCATGTATATAGCCAACAAAAATAAATAATAATAATAATAATAATAAGATGCCCCATCACTCACTTTTCGTGAATCAAAGGCAACCATGAACACTAACTACCTCAAGTATTCTAAATTCAACTAGCTAGCTACAGTACATACTGCCACATCAACATCATCAAATATATATGAGAATATATATATATATATATATATATATATATATAATAAAATTGTATTATTATTGTTATTAAAAAAAATATACGTGTATTTCAAAGAATTGACAATTAAGTCTGAGCAATATCAAATTTGAACAACTAATGGATAATAATTCACATGGCATGCGATATTTTAGTAGTGGCAATCGACCAAAGCTGGGGCGGAGAACACAAGAGCTTGTTGGGTGGATCCAAATTGAAACTTTGAATCTCGGAGATGATCATGATCATGGTCTTCCGGCGCCGGAAGATTAAGATCCAACGGTAGAATACTCTTTGTTGCTGTAGGCTTCACCTTATCACCAATTGTAGCACTGATATTGATAGCTGATGCAGCCGCTTGATTGCCTGTTGCAGCTGCTGCTATTGCCCTATGCCGTCTCATATGACCACCGAGTGCTTGTCCCGACGTAAACTCTGACCCACAAATCGAACACTCGTGGATTTTATTACCCTTGTTGGCTACAGCTTGTAGAGAAAGATGAGTCGGAGGAGGACCAGGACTGATTTTATTGAATGGCTGCCCAGCTTCTTCAGAATAATAATCCTCCTTTAATGGTAGCACTGCAACTGATGATGATTTCTTCTCCTCGATTGCAGCGGCCTTAGGCTTTTTGTGACTCGCCCTGTGGCCACCTAGTGCTTGAAACGAAGGGAATGACCGGTTACAGGTTCTGCACTCGTAGACATAGAATCCGGCCTTGTTAGTACCAGTGCTGACTATGCCGCAGACTTTCCGGGAATTACTTAACTTTTCGATCTTGTCACCAATAATATTATTGTTTTCTTGAATTTGCCTTGGACCTTCACCTTGAGCCAACATGATCAGACAATTAGCCATGTCTTCTTCTTCCTCTGTCGACTCATAAATAACTCCTCCAGACGTCGTGGGGGAAGATACCGAGTTATAATCATCGACAATAACTCCTGTATCTCCTCCTCCTCTTACACGATGACCATCAGCAGAAACACTGGACGAGCTATGGGTAGTCGTCGCCAAATCAAACGGAGACGATGATCGTTGCCGCTTTGTACGCCTGCCTTTGACAATATTCTGGCTCTGATCGTCAGACCCCATGACAAAAATCACTCAGCTTGGAAGTGATCAGCGAAGAACGAACAGTTATCGGGGAAAGAGGAATCGAAAAGGACTGAAAAGTAAGGAAGGAAAGTAAGCAAGAGATGAAGCAAAGGGTGTGGACACTGGCTTTTCTTATATATAGTGGATGGTATTGGTAACAATCTGGTAGTTGCTAATGGTAATGGTAGCTATAGCCTATTAATAAATAAATATATACATAAAAATTATATATGGAGTGGATTAAAACTTAATTATTTAACTTTGTAACAAACAATATACAAATTTTTTGTGGAGTCAAAAGCCGCCACGTGAACAGTACTTACCATGAAAATTCTTGCTTTTTAATTTACAAGCGTAATTAAGCAAGGAAAAAAAAAAATAAGGGTGCATGTGTTAAACAAGAAAAGCAAAAGTTAATTATGTCAACTCCACGTCACAAGAATTATATCAACAAACCCTTATTTTCCTCTTAAACACTCAATAAATTTACAAAAGTAGGTAGCTAGAGAGATTAGGAGCGAGCTAATTTAAGCATTAACCCAGTTTTTAGGGCCGCTTTTAGTGGAAAATTAGAGGTGGGTTATGAGGAGAGTAAAACTGAAATTAATTAAGAAATTATTTTTCGATTAAGAACGGTAATTAAGATTTGCCAAATCCAAACCAACACTGAAAGCACGTCAAAAGTATAAAGGAAAGGGTATGGTTGCTGCCCCTCGTTCACTCCATGTCTTGTTGAAGTAAAGTACCACCACCATACCACTGTTTCCAAGTTCTTATTACTTTCAAGCAAACTACATATTCCCTTTATTTTCTTTTTATTTGTTTTTTATGTTAATATAAAATTTGCCATTCGCTCCATTAAAAATTATAACAAACTAATTAAAATTTTCTTTAAATCTTTTATGGGAATTAAAAAAAGTATAGTTAACTTTCTCAACAAGCAAGGTTGCTGACAAAATATGTATAAACAAATTGATATGGCATGCAATTAGAATTTTTTTTTTTTTAAACGAAATTAATTAAATTATACTCTTCTATTGTTTGGTTTACCGTACATCTCTCATGTGAAATGAAATTGTGGGAGGTCGTAGGGTGGGGTGTAGTTAGGGAACCTTGACTAGTGCCCAACCCAACAAGAAAAGGAAGGAACATACCCTATGCCTGTGCAATGAGGCCAAGTGGGTTTTGTTAAGTTAGAGAGTCAGTCAGGTATGTTTACAAGTGTGCGATTCCTGAGGTAATAGTCTGTTTATTTTGTTTGAAGAATTTTCAACTAATGAATTATATTAATTTTCTTAAATGCATCTAGGGATCGCAGCAACCCCATCTGTTGCATTATTCTTTTTTTTTTAATACAAACTACTTGTGTAATCATAGCTAGTTATTGTACAAAATATTTGAGCTACACATTCTCCAGTTTAGTTTTTTAATTGGTTATAACTCTGTGTGTGTGTGTGTAAAGAAATTAAAGTTTTGAAGCAAACCCAATCTTGTTCTACTTTAGCTGTCCTAATCATGTAAACTCTTAATTTATAAAACATGTAAAGCACTAGTCAATGAACAAAATATGCAAGTTAAATATGATGATTGATGAAGAAATTATTAAGCTCCTGTTCCAACTCTGACGAATAATTTTAACAAATTAGTTTTTGACTTTAATTTTAAATTGATTATATAAATCGTACTGCTCAATATATTACGCACAATAAAAAGTGCATCTTAATTTTAAGAGTACTTTTTTTAATACTCTATTATTAATCAGATCATTATCAAGGAAGTTGATTTGAGTTAAAGATATAGTTGGGCATTGGCTACCATGGGAAACCTTTTACCCTACTTGGTTTCTTAAATCAAATTTTTTGAAAATGCTGAAGTTATTGCTTGTATGGTTAAATTCTTGTCACAAAAGATTCATTTACCCTATTAATTAATTAACTCCATTTTCCCCAAATATATAATTTCTTAAGTGCTAATTAAAGTTGTATTAACATTTGGTTATATAGATCATGTTATAGTTGAGTTGACTGTATATCAAATTGTTGACGGCCCCGTACATTCATGAAACTTAACCCTAATTTTGCAATCACGATCACAATTAGTGGCGCTTATGTACAATTCTTAATTTCTTGATATCATTATTAACGTTACTTAATTAACTAATTAGTACTATTAACTACAGTATGTAATATGATACAGGCGGCATCAATTGCGCCACATGTATCGCCTTCTTTCATTACAACATATCAAATTAAACCCCGATTCAATTTATCAGAATTTACATGGAAATAATTATAAAAATTAAAAAAAAAAAATTGACTTGGTCAGTTGGGTATAACAGATTCTTGTAGATTAAATTAATCATAGGTAAATTTTATCAATCTGAGATTCGAGATTTCAGTGAGATTAAAGCTCAATCAACCAAAAAAGGATTGAACTTACGCAGTGTAAATTTATATATTTACAATTTGATTTGATTAGTGACAAAATAATGAAGGGAACCCCACGAAACTCCCCCTTCTATATAAATGGGCAGGCAAGTTATAACAAAAGATGCGGGTGCCATCCCCAGCCCTAATTCTCTCAGTCTAATCTTAATTCAATAACTGAATTTGTATCGAGTTGTGATTGACATTGACTTTAAATAATTAATATATAGTTCCCACTAAAAGAGATGGCAAATGCTCTACTAGTAACACTAGCCATTGTGCTCATGCCCATGCCCATTAAGTTGTTGACAAGTCAATAATCAACATTGATTAGGAAAATAATCATATATTGAATTGCAAGAATATGAACAAAAGTTTAACCTAAATTAATTATTAAATTAATTTTCATTATTATTAATATTATAATAATTATTATTATTATTTGTAATTTGATTAATTATTGAACGAACAGTTAATGAAAATGGAATTTAACTATAACAAAATTAAATGAGGAAATTGGTCTTGAGGGCGTTGGCATTACATGAGCAAGTTGTTGAATTTGCATAGGCGGCAGCAGCGGCAGCAGTAGTAGGCACATCGCGCAGGGCCGGGGGCAAGCCCTGCCCTGCACTGCAGCCTAATCTTAATTCTAAATATCTAATTAATTAATTATTCAGTTTTGAGTTTAGATGAGCTGAGTTGAGTAATAAATAATTAAAGACACCACACCACTTGCTTAACTTACTTGTAACTTGACTTTCCTACTTACTCCATTTCTTACGTCACTTAATTAATTCATTAATTAGCCATACCTTAGAGAAAAGAGGTAAGCTATCTGATACTCATCCAGCCACCCATTCAACGATGACAACATCACCCCGGAGCCTGTTCTTTGCTTGCTTCCTACCATTCTTCTGTCTCTATTTTCAAAGGTAAATACTAAATGACTCTTGATTAGCTTATTATTATTATTATATACAAACTAATTTTAGTAATTTAAAGATTTCTATAAGCACCCTACATAATTCATTCATTTTAACTATTTTTTTCAAATAAAAATTCAGTTTTATGTTACCATAAATATATAAATATATATATATATATAATGAATTGGATTAACTTTTACAAGATTTAATTTTAGACATAGATTGATGCATGCATTTAAGCTTGCAAATAATTGTATACATAGAATTCATAATATTAAGACAATTATGAATATTATGGGCATAAGAAGATATTTGTTTGATATATACATATACATATATATATACCTATATATATATATATATATAGAGAGAGAGAGAGAGAGAGAGAGAGAGAGAGAGCAAGTGTAACTAACCATACCCAAGTGGTATTTGTTTGAATAAACTTTTGACTTTTTTTGGGTCATTCACTTTGTGGCATTAATTAAACTAGTCATTACTATTAGAGAGAGTTAAGTTATTTCCTTGACGTTATATTTATGGTAGGAATCGTATTCATGATGCAGTGATACAAGGCAAGTCATATGTATGAGATTCGCCTTGTTAGTTTGTTGCATTAACAATATTTCAACATGATTCAGCCAAATAAAGCACCAAAATTAAAGATGAATATTCCAAACTTGCATACCCGTCTGCCCTGCCTGTCAAGTCATGGCTTAGTACGTACTCAAATACTGGGTGAGGTTGCGAGTGAAGAGTGGTGAGTTAAGTTTAGTAGTGATGCGTTGGAGAATTTGGAAGTTGCAACTAATGCAAATAACCCGAGCATGGCAGGGAAGTGGGGGGCGGGTGGGCCGCGCGGCAGCCATCAAACGACAATGACCTTAAGCCAAACAAACAAACAAAACCACCCTTGTTTTATTAATTTATATGTTTTATTTGGTCATTTGATTTCATGTCACTCTTAATTAACTTTGTGTGTTTCCTTAATTTATTTGGTCTACTAATTGTACTTTTACACTTGCCTTTGTGAATCAACTCTCAATCAAGCATTTAAACGAACTAAGAAATCATCCTACAAACTTGCATTAGCATACTCGTATCATTGCAATATCATCATGGGGTTGCTCGAATCCAATCAATATCAACACATTTGTTAAGGTTCCATCAACCTCAAGTTGTAAAACAACAAAAGGTTCTATCAGCATCCTTTATTTCCTCACAAATGAGCTCAATACATGTGTGCCTCACCTAATTTTGGGTTGCTTCTTGAAGCATACAAGTGTACACACAGTTTGTTGGCTAATCTATCAACTAATGTCATGATCAGATCAGATCAGAACCACCCACGTGTTAATTATTATAAAATGAGCCCTTTTTTTATGCCAATTCGGAAGGTAACAAATTAAGAAATGATGATCACAAAATAATAATCATTGGCTTATGCCTAACGCTCTTAGATTTTATGCTTGTGTTGACAAATTGTGTAACCGTGAATGGTGGATACTGCATTGTGTAATAGGCTTCGATTCTCATTTTTACAGTTGCGAGTTCTGTCTGTCTACACACCTTTCTTCTTAACTTCAAATTCATGAAATGATTAGATTATATTAGATCAGGTAGCCAACCCAACCCTACAATCAAACCCAACCCTACAATCAAATTGTCCATTCTTTTAACCTAATCTATTGGATTCTCAGAGCACTTTTTGAGAGTGATTTTGACCTATTTGATCTGCATTTGCTATGTCCAAAGGATACGATGACATTTATAATTTGAAAGATTACACATAGAATTAAAATTTTTTAATTTTGCAATTGAGAATGAAAGTGTCAATCTCCTTGAAAACTTTGACAACAAAATAGGTAATAGGAGAATAACCGATGTGATAGTAGGATCACTTTGACAAGGAGACATCAGAGGAGGTCCCTACACCAAAAAAAAAAAAAAAAAACCTCCTTCAAATCACAATGCACTTCTACTTTAGAACCAAGTTGGCAAACTTAACGAATGGTAGTATATTATTTATTTTTATTATTATAAAATCAACTTTGTCAGCTAAGAAAAATAAATGACGTTCGAGAATTTGAAAACCAATGTATCATTATGAACATTGTTGGCAAGATTGTCTGGTCCAACTAAGAGACGAGATTAGGCTTTGAAAATTACACGCGCTCAAGTACATGATTGTGCCATTTTTACCGAGCAGCCCGTCTGCTCGGCTTGCACCCCCTTTAAGATAATTAGCCGTTGAAAATATAGCAGGCCACATTACATGTCATGTGATGTGATTGCGAAGCTATTCCGAGTCCAGATAAACAAAATCCGACCCATATTTGCTTCTTGTATGTTTTCCTTGTTTGTTTTACAATACAGAAACTCAATCACCGATGCATAAAAGACTTGTACCCATTTCAGTTGCAGCTAAACCAAAAGATTATGTAACTTGCAACACAAAGGGTTCAATTTATCTGTCAAAATTGCGACTTGGTTATATGACAAATTCATAATTGGCTCGATGTCTTTGATTTCAAATAAAGAATCTTTAACATTTACTGTTAAAAAATAAACAGTTCAATTTATTATACATCTTGTACTAAATGAACAAGTGGTCTAGAAATCATGTTCTCCCACATCAATGTTAAATCTCATGTATTAAGTGTTGAACTACCTTTAAGCCTAGCTGAGAAAAATGCAGTATCCTTCCTACTGATTCTGAAATAAGTCTACCAAAACTTAAACAAGTACAAGAACTTCATCAATCCAACTTCAGTTAAAGGACATTCACAAGGCATCCATAGATCTAGTTTGCTTTGTTAAGTATTACAAATAAACAATATAATAATGCTTGCAAGCATTATTTTATTTGATACTCGCTGTTTCACACTCACACTCAAAATGACACTTGGCTCCCTACTAGACAATCTGGCTAAAGCATGCAGCAAGTACACATGATCTTACAGTGGAGTCAAGCCAACCACACCTGCAGAGACATGATCACAATGCTACGATGAGATGTTGAAAATGGACAACAAACAATCATAGAGCAGAAATTGCAGATATGAAGGCCATAGCAGAATAAAGCCAGAACGGGAAAATGGCCTAAACATACCATATAAATAGCAACTCCAACTAAATCATAACCATCAAAGAGAATCTTCTAAGTTCACATAGTTATCCCATCTTATCATCTGTCTTTCTCTGTTATATGGACAGATGAATTAATGTTGCGTGCAGCTGTGTCTGGTTCATAGACATGTCATTCCCTAGAGCTTACTAATAATGTTGTGCAATACATATGCACCCTTAAAGGTAAAAGGAAATGCAAGGTGCTGTTATGGGGCCATGTCCCCCATCTGCCTCTGCTTCCCATAACCACTGTCCACAACTTTCACGTATGTGATAATCTGTCTTCATTGCAGAAATCAGACATTCAAAGCAAACACATGTAACTTCAGAAATTTATGGATTGAAATTAAGAGAATTTCACTGCTGATGTGAAGTAATAATGGTAGAATAAAGTTGCTATTGTTACAGATTAGGAAAACCCTCCAAAAATTTTCAACTAATCATGATAAATTCATTGATCAAGCACATGATATCACTTGCACATTTTCAGAATTTTTCAGATTTCAGAGCACAAATTTTTATAGACAAAATAGCAAGCAATGCATCAAGGAATAATGACAGGTATGTTCTGATAATACCATTGACGGAAATAAAGCATGGTTATTAGTCATTCCAAAGTATGAAAATGAAATGTGTCTACTCAAAACTATGAAGGGCTTGGCGGGGGAAAAACAACAAAAAAATTTGTTTACCTCATCAAGTATCTATAGATTCCACAATAACATCAGAATGTGATAATGCCACATGGTTTGATTTCAATAGGAGTTGTAAAAGATATCTTTTCTGTCACATTAGTATTAGATACTACAGAAATAAATCATAATTCTATTATGACTTTTCATTCTCTTTCTACTTTGATTATAACGGAGAGGGTGAAAAATAAAAGATCAACGGTAGATTTGCAATTGATCCCTCTTCCCCAGTCTTCAATATTTATTTTCTTCTCAATGTATACAAAAGCAAGCACAAAGTAAGAGATTTAACCTCAGCAAAACTCAGCTTCAGGGTCCAGGTAAAATTTTCACGCACAATTTTGACATTTTCTAAATTTTGTAAAACTTTCAAGTAAACAAACTTATGGCCATTATCACTAGTATGCTTTCCGAGAGTCCCTAAATTTGAGATAAGAGTTTGAGCCAAATAGTCCTAAAATCAAAAGTAAGAAGGATGAGAGCAAGCATTTTCTTTGGTCAAGTGCCCATCATTAAGTAAAGCTTGAAATACCATCATATTCATAGAGCAGTAACCTATACCATATCAATCTTTATGCCACTGCCAACTAAACCTTTTGTAAATAGGATGTATATGCATAGATTATTTAAGTTGACATCTAAAGAAAGCTGGTAAATCATATTTCTCTACAAGATTCTTGATTGCCAAATCATCAAAATACACTTTTAGCTTACTGTATATAATCAAGGAACAAATCACACAAAGGACATTTAAAGCAGGTACTTGGAAAAAAATGCAAACAATGGAAGAAACAAAGAATAAAGAGGGGGATTTTTGTGCATACCACATGCCAGTCTTCCACCTGCATTGCCAGTGGTTAGACTAAGTTCATGCCCACCTACAATGCAAAACCAAATGGGAGTGAGCTGAATAATAATTTCCCAAAAACATAAGAGAGCATCAAAGACAGTAATTAACTCAACAGTCTAAGTTTGACAATAGAAAGAAATTTCCACATTTATTTATAATAATAACAACATGTATTCATGCTTTGTGGTAAAAAAAACTAAAAAATGAGTTTACAAGCAAAAGAAAGATCTGTTTCAATTCCCAAGTTATTCCCACAGAACAATAAAAGCATTAATGTGTCAAAATTGGGTGCGCACTAATGAAATTTATAGAATGCTAAATGTCAAATTGCAAGATAAATTCATCATTATAAAGATCTACCTTTTCCCAGGTCATCCTCAAGTTCATGAACCACAAAGGCTCTTCCAATTACTGTATTTGGACCACTCAGTGGTATCTACAGATTTTAGCCACAAGTAATAAAATGTTAGCAAAGTGAGTTGAGGTATGCAGAGCATGAAGAATTCATTTTGTAATGGATAAACCGAAAAAATTACAACAAACATGCAGATACATGAAGAAAACAAAATCAAGCATCAAAAAGTACCTGTTTATCCACAATTGTTGCCTCTGCCACACCTGTGTTGCAAGAAGTAATCAATTCAACATTTATCAGTTTAGGAAAAGATTACAATAATGAAGATGGAAAAGAAGATGCCTTACCATCAGCATTAGCAACTATGTTTCCCAGGTCACCCGCATGACGGATTTCATCCTCAGGTGCACCATGTGTCATATTATTAGGATTGAAATGTGCTCCTACAATTCAAGAGTAAAGTTATAAAATAATCATGGTGAATGCACCATGCAAGCATCAGAATTATAATTCCATCAAATAAATGCTATAAGAATTAATATTGTGAATGTTTGAGTTTGATCTGAAATTAAGGATTACCTGTTGAAATGCAGCCATTTGTTGTATCACCATACTCATGCTGCATATGAGTAAAATATGATAGTAAAATAATGTATTTTAGGAAACTTCACAAAAATCAAAACTAAAGTTCACAAAGTTGGAAAAGTGAGTGCTCACTAGGTGGAAACCATGAGGCCCAGGAGTAAGCCCAGTAACGTGAACATTCACAGTTGTAGGACCTATTTGCATATTTGCAGTACGATTCAGTAAACAAATAAAGTCACTCCCTCCACCAGAAAATTGGTGACAACGAGTTTGGCAAGTACAACATATCAAGGTTTTCATCATTGCATTCCCATTGCTTACAAGTCAAGAAATCTATAAATAGATTCCAGTGATCCTAATATGGCTATTTGACTCAACATTGCTGAGTTTTACCATTTTCGACAAAATGAAAGCAACTAAAAAAGTTGACTTGTCTATTTAAGATAATGAATGCATTAATTTCCAAATATGAAGGTTTTGTGAAGTAAACAGTTCAAAATTCTGAAGAACATGCCTTTCGAATCGTTTATGAAGCACACAATTTTCATAACGTTTCTTACTCAACCATCAATATCTTGAAAAAACAAAAGCAAAGAAACAATGCATTTGAAAATATATACATCAAATAACATCTCAAATTTATTAGAATGAACTATTTCATATAAACTTTTATATGCACATGCAAAATACTTCCTGTGATGGCTATCATATTCATTTTACCAAATCTCACAGTAAAATCATCTATTTCTGCTGCATTTGGAAGCGCTTTTGAATGGTCAAAAACTTACATAGATATCTTGTAATGTCTAGGTAAAATAAACAAAAGAGTGTCTGAAGTGCTTTTCATAGAGGCACTTAATAGGTACTTTTTCAAAATGTACATTTTTGGTAAGACTAAGCGACCAACTGTTGAAGTGCCATTCAGAGAAACACTTGACAGATGCTTTGCAGAAAAAGAGAAGAAAAAAAGAAAAAACCTTTCAAGCGATCTACTCAAAACTCATGGAATAAGCACTTTCAAGTCCCAAACACACCCATTTCATTTCATATATTTTCGAAGCACTCAAACAACGAATTAAATGAAGCAAAATTATTTACAATTCACACTATAACCTACTGCACCTAGACCAAAAGGGAAAACATTCAAAATCAAAATCGAAATGCACGGCTGATTGTCTAATCATAATGAATTATCTGATTCCAAACACTCACAATATTCTCTACCTTAACTTTCGAAAACTCCCACCTTGAGTTCTCCACTGAACTCACCAAATCAAAAAGCCAGAAAAGAAAAAGAGTACAAAATCCGAATTAAGATCCAAAAGGAAACAAAACAATACAGAATACAAAATCCGATTTAAGATCCAAAAGGAAACAAAACAATACAGACCATCATCATCCTGGGTCAACGTAACAACCCCTTCAACATTGGAAGTTCCCTTGAGAACAGCTACAGCTTTCTTGGTGACAGCGACGACAATAAGTGGCTTCTTGGAGGCGACAGCCGTGAGAGACAAGTTGAGGCGAGAAGGGAGTTTAAGAGAGACGCCGCGAAATGAAGAGTGAAGAATAGAAGGAGACGGTGAGGGATGATTAGGATTGGGGAATGCGGAGAGAAGTGGGCGAGAATAAGATGGAGCGGCCACCAGAAGTGTGTGCGCTGCCATGGCTGCTGTCGCAGCTTGCATTGCTGTAGGATTGAGAGAGCTGAGCTGGAGCGTATGATGTGATAACGCGATTGCGTTTGTGGTGGCCGACAGCGCTACAACAGCTTATATATGTATCGATATCATGAACATCATATATTGATGGTTAGTGCCTGTATTTGGGATTTTCTCAAAGTCTATCGGGATTGCGTTTTGGTTTGGTGGGTTTGTTTGTATTTAGCATAGAAAACGTTTGCGGTTTTAGAAATTTTTTGTATGACTTAATGTTTCTGAGTATCATGGAAACACCTACTAACTTTTGAATTATTATCATTGAAGTCCGTGTCCCAATAATATATATATATATATTTTTTATAAATATTACAAGAAATAAATATCTTGTATTTAAAGTAAAAATATCTTGTGTAATATGTATTTTACTATATATAAAGGTATCTTGTATTTAATATTTTTATATAAACAATGAAATATATTTTAATTGATTTAATCATGTTATTTTTTATTTAAAATATAAATGTATGTTCAACTTTTTGAATGCTCACATGTTGAATGGATGTAATGCCCCCTAATTCTCTGTAAATTTTGGCAGAGTTTCTTCTTACAAAAGCAACATTTTTCAGATTTTTTTCCTGCTAGTAAAATTTAAGTACTTCCAAAAGTATCTAATTTCATCAATTTTCTCTCAATATAAAAAAAAAATTAATGGTTTATCACTTAAGTATTCATCTATTAATTTAAAACTATATAAATTATATTCTAGTATTTACATATACAAAAATACAACAAAAATTTTTCTAGTTGAAAAACCTCTAATCCACCTTAACTATTTTATCTCTTGCCTCGCTAAAAATCTAAAAAATAGAACTAAGTTAATACCTAATAGATATTTATATGTAATAAAAATTTTAAAAATAAATAAAATAAGATTAATTTCTCAAATTTGAGTAGAATCTCAATAAATAATAAATAACAAATTTTAAAATTTAATTTCTAAACAAGTTAAAATAAAATAACTATTACTTATCATAAATATTATTATTTAATTAATTTTGTGCGTACTTTTAAAATATTATTACGAAGGGCCAACACCCAAAACAATTATTTTTACTTTAGACATTATTCTTAAAGATTGTTATCCTAATAATGTGTCACTTCTTATATTAGATAGAACATGGGTCGATTTTTAATTTATAAGGATGAGTGAGTAACACTACCTAAATAGCTAGATTTTTTACTTAATAATAAAAATTTGACCTATGACAAGTGATATTAGAGTAGATCCAAATTTTTACTCGTATGTAGACTTCTAAATATCTTTACTTTAAGTCCCAATAAAAAATTACCGTATAAAATATGAGTCTCTCAAAGGTCATGGGGATAGACAATATAGGTCAGTTAAGCCTATAACAAATGAGTTTGATCATGACAAAGATATCACGTGATTGAGTGAAAGAAAATATTATATTTCGCATCAGTAAAATATCGGTCGATTTTTGGTTTATAAGGGCAAGTAGATAGTATTATCTAATATACTAGTTTTTTGGGTTAATGGCAAGTATTCGAGTGGTAATAAGTAATTTAAGAGCAAATTCATGTTCTCATTCACATGTGAGCTCTTAAACACATAAATTTTACACCTTAATAAAGGATTATCACGCAAAATATAAGTTCCTTGAAAGACGATGAAATGAACAATACAAGTCAAGTGAACCCATGATGGAAGGGTTTGACTGTGCCAAGGGTGTCATGAGTTGGGAGGATAAAAATGTCATGTCTTAATTCAGATAGAGTATGACTTAATCTTAATTTATAAAATAGGCAATACCATCTAATAGACTAGTTTTTTAGGTTGATAACAAACACTCAGACCTATGATAAGTAGTATTAGAACATATTAAAGTTCTAATTCGCATGCAGGCTCCTAAATTTCTAAACTTTATGCGCTAATAAAAAATTATCACGTAAGATATAAATCCCTTAAAGAATAAGAGAATGGGCAATACGCATCAAGTAAGCCATGATGAATAGGCTTGACTTTAACGAAGGCATTAAATAATTGAGTTGGTAAGAATGTTATATCCCATGTTAAATAAAATATGAGTCAGTCTTAAATTTATAATAATGAATAGATAATACTATTTAATAAATTAATATTTTTTGGTCAATGGTAAACACTTGAACTGTGATAATAGTTAACATATTTTAGGAAAATTATTTTAAAAAGCTGTCACCCCTCTTGATTTTTAATTTATGAACTTTCAATATAATAAGAGTAAATCTTTATTCAGTAAATAGTTTAGCTATTCAAAACAATAGCATTTGAATTTAGTCATTAAAATTATGAATTTGTTTCATTAACTTCAAATAAATATTTTAAACACTCTCTACAAAAACACAAAACATATTTTTTAAAATTTGATTGTTGCATTTATGCAATCCAAACTCTCATTTAAAAAATATTTAATTTTTGTTCAGTAAACAATTAACAGAATTAATAAGTATGCGTTCAAAAATTTATGTGCAAGTGTCTAACATTTTAAATAAAATAAACATTTTACTTTTTAGTTTTAAAATTAAAATAATATTTTATACATAAACACCTACTTTAATACATATATGATAATATTTAATCTTTTATTAAATTATCAACATTTTCATAATTACTTTCTAATATTAAAATAATGGTATAAATAATAATTCAAACACTAATAAAAATTAAATTATTAAGCATATACTAGTATCCTAAATTATCTTCGTAAATTAAAATTTTAATACAAAATACTATAACAATTAACCCATGTATAATATTTTACATGATAATATCTAATAGAAATAAATTCATCATGATAACTCCGTTGGTTGCTCTCAGTTTTCTGTTCTCTCTCAATCAAATTTTTAGATTTTAAATTGCAAAAACAGCAATTGACAACAAACACTTGATTTTACAAAGACAAAGCCAACAATTAATTGCCATGCATCCTTCTCATTTTTGCCATGCATAATTAAGTCCTACTACATGTAATCCATGCATGCCCTTAACTAACCATACGTGATCCATACTTTGTTTTTTCTTGAGCCATAATGTGCATGCAATTAACACTTGTACAATTTCATTACAATGTTTCTACTTTAGCTAATAAAATAATGAATTAAAGCAAAATGCAATGCATTTGAAAACTAATCATGAATTGTTCTCACTTACTAATATAAAATAAAAGATATACATATTTAATATTATAATAATAATAACAATAACATAAAATTATAGTATTACAGAGGATTTACTTAAATTATATTTCAAATCATTTCAATTATGATGTTGTTCGAATTCCTACGATCAAATGAATTTTTTTTTTTTTACCAAAAATGACATAATGCATTTAATTATAATACACTGGTCTTAACCACATTAAAATAATTAAAATATATTTTAATATTAAGTTATATATTCTAATATTTTGATGATAAAAGTTTAATTTTATATAGGCGATTTTGTCATTTTAATTGAGTAATTTTTATAAATGAATAAATTAAGTTTTTAATTGTAAAATAATAAATACTTAGGGATCTAAATGTTATTATCTCTGTGGTGATTACAGTTTATAGTGTTGCTTTTGGAAGAAAGAGGAGAGACTCTGGGACACTTAGTGAACTGGATGATGTTGGCTATTAACAATTAGAGCATATAGCCCCTTTTTTTTTTTAATTTTCTTGAGGCATTTTGTTCTTCTTTTCTCAATGAAGAGAATCCAGCAATCTAATTTGAATTTAGATAATCCATACCCATGTTCATGTTATTTTAATAGATATGTACTAGTATTATTTCTTCTGCATGTGCTCAAAAAAGAAATTTCAAAGTATTTTTTGGTTAAATAAAATAATTAATGACACTAAAATTTTTAAACTAAACATGTAAAGAGACAAACAAAAGACAAAAAAAATATATGTGAAAAAGTAAAGTTGAAAGTTTAAATATTAAAAATAGCAGAGGGGGTGAAATTCTTGTAACATAAAAAATTAATGTTTTCACTATGATATAATGAACTTGCTACGTCTAGACAACATAAAATTCAACTATATAAAAGTAAACAACAACTAATCAATTTAAATTATTACC
Source organism: Swietenia macrophylla (assembly GCA_032401905.1). Classification (NCBI taxonomy): domain Eukaryota; kingdom Viridiplantae; phylum Streptophyta; class Magnoliopsida; order Sapindales; family Meliaceae; genus Swietenia; species Swietenia macrophylla. Next base: position 4,461,406 of record CP135565.1, read on the forward strand.
CAAAAAACATATTATGACCTAATATTAAATTATTTATCATACGTTTCAAATTTTTTATTAAATATTTCAAATTTATCGTTTTGTATTACTTTTGTAAATTATTTTAAATTTTATATTAATTATTTTAAATTTTACGATATTATTTTAAGTTTTGCATTAACAAATGTATAGTTACATGCATGTATATTAGCCGTTTTTTTTTAATGTTACTTAATTTTAAAAATATTTTACTAAATTACAAAACCTTACTTTAGTCTATTTAAAATTAAAGGTGACTTCTGATGAGTGGACATGGAGCACAAAAATAGAGTTATTAGATGATAATAAATTAATCAAAATAGTAGTGTAATAATTAGGATCAAGTGAAGGCTCAGAGGGTTGTTTCGAAATAAAATGTAAAAATCTGGGATTAGAAATCTAATCGACATATGGACCAAATTACACAGATTGATTTCCCTTCCTTGGTCAAAATACAATGGCAAAAGCTAATATAAAACAAAAAAAAATTTTAAAATAGGTTTATTTTTTAAAAAAAGAAATTATTTTTGTGATTGTTTATAAAAGTAATTAACTCTAATTTATTTTTACCAACGTAATTATATGCATATCTAATTTGTTTGATATTATTCTCGTATTCAAAACAAAAACAAAATGAGTTTTTTTTTTAATCTCTCTCTCTCTCCACAATCGCACTTTTAAACGGGTTATTACAATAATAGTTATTATTTTTTAATTATTAAATAGCTAATTAACTTTTACAAAATTATACAATTGCGGTGATTGATAATATTGTCTATAGATGTAACACCCAGATCAATTGAAAGAAAAAAAGAAATTAGGTTCAAAAACTTTTAAAAAAAAATCTTAACTCATTCTTTTAGTATAAATAGCAATGGATGAGTGTAGAATTTAGAAGAATACTTTAGAGCTCACGGGAAAAGAGAAAGAGAAAGAAAAGAAAAGAGGAGAGAAAGGGAAGAAGAAAAGGAGGAGGAAAAAGGTAAGAAAGAAGGAGAAGAGGAGAAGGATAAAGAGATGGAAAATAAGAAAGTGGAGGCAATAATTTTATTTTTTTATTTTAAAAAAATTATTTATTTTAGTATAAAAATTATTAAATTAAAGAAAATAGGTAGATTTTATTTTAACAGTTTAATTGTTAAAATTATTACTATTTTAAATTTTTAAACTCCATATCAATACATTTTATATTGAATTGGATAGTTTGATCGAAAAATTCTTAAAAGTAGTTAAAAATTAGGTGAAAATTTGTAAAATTTTGATTGGAGTAAAAATATAAAAAATTATAATTATTTTATTTTATTTTATAAATTAAAAATTTTAAATATGCAAATAGTTAAAAATTTTGAGGTCAAAAT